>JAJMAO010000072.1:0-84480 GCA_030572575.1 Scheffersomyces insectosa
GGATTAGAGGATGATTTATATACTTTGTAGTAGATAGGTTAGACTTTAGTCGTAATACATGCCATTTCGTCAAAAAAAAAAAAGACCGATTGAAAACCCTAGAGCTCCTTTTTATGGGTTAAATAGATGTATTTTTTGGCATTTGCTGTTATTGGCAGATCTGGAGGTGTTTATTGCTGCTTGTGACTATAGTATAGTGAAGAAATGTGAGGTAATGGTGGTTCTGGCTCGTTCTATTTTGCCGGTCGCAGTGCCAAATATTGAATAATACTTACATTTGGGGATTTATATACTATTAATTGCCAACCAAAATGCTTTCTCGCACTCGGAAGAACTAGACGCATAATGCAAGGGGTGCTTCGGGGCCCGGGTAGCACTATGAAACCTTTCCTACATAACTTTTGCTATTGTTTCGTTCATCAGAATGCTTACCTTAAACAAATAGACGTGGATGGTGTTCTCTGGACTTATAGTGTTTCAGAATATAATACTTCCCGCTTGTACATCATCTTCAATATTCGCGAAAGGTCTTGCATTCTTAAAATTGGAACAATAAAGTTTACTAGAACAGAACAATATCTGCATAGATAAAACTATTGTTTCAGTACGATAGAAGCTCTAGGTTTTAGTGCATCTAGAATGCTCTACGCTAATTTGATCAAATTGGGAATAAATTTCTATGTTTTTAAAATGTACAGATTCTTCTATCGAAGTAACACATTTATAGTTAAAGGGCGTTTTAGAGGACCGCTTTTGCAGTTAAGCTAACCAAGTATTGCCCACTTTTTCCAAGAACCTCATTAAAATGTAGTGACCATTTTCAATAGTCTTATCGCCCATACTTTGCTCTGTATACCTTTCGTATCAAAACGGAAGCGTAATTGCTGTGAGTAAACGCCTCAAATTGGAAAAGTTACACAAACCACCCCTCCCTAGGCTAAACACGGATTCTTACTTTTAATCTGATTTAGTTGCAGTTAAAAAATGAAATAAGGCGAGATCGAAGTTTGATTATAATAATTTCCTTTTTAGGATATTTAATTGATGTCACATATAGCTTTGTTGGATATACGATGGAATGCAATTCTAACACAGAATGTAAACAGAACTAAAGCACAGTCTATCGGTGTCAACTTACTACATCAGGATGACACGGAATGTTGACAAAACACTAGCCATATCAGATAGAAATGTGAACAGCAAACTCTCAAAACTCTTGTCATCAAGGATGGGAAACAAGACCCTGAACTAAATACCATTAATTTCCCTATTAGGTTAACTTCTATTTCGCCAAAAAAAGAGGCTGAAATAAGGTATTCTAAATGCACATGAAAGGCAAGGGGCCCACTAGTGAAGACGTTAGCTATCTCAACTGTCAAATACATGCATAGGGTCTATTGTAACCTCTATTGTCGTCATGTGAATACGAAGCAAAAGTAACATCTAAGATATTGTGAGTCTATGACTTGTAGTCTAGAAGCAAAATGATCAACTTGCATAGCTCGGCATTCTCCTTATAGGAAATGAACGTTTCCAGTGCTTCAAGTTTGAATGATTTCAGAAGTAGTCGGATGTTAATTATTGGAGTACCATTTCTGAAACTTATTCTGGGGCCCTCTTGACTAAGAACTAGTCCCTTGGAATTCCTAAGCAGTTCATTCTTAGCCTCCGTCATATGTTTGTTTATGTTTTCCACATATAGCCTCTCTACCACCTCTACAAAATTTGGGATGAACTCTGCCGACTTCCTTAAGTCAGAACCACTGTTAAATTCAACTTTTCTTGGAAAATATCGTTTACTGGATTTTCCATCCCGAAGCGTGGCATCGATATATTTCCTATTATTGACGATGTGGTTAGCATTGAAATACGCCTGGTCCAACGTGATGGAATTGTTTATGATTGGAAAAATCCAAAACGGGCCCGTGCTACGTTTAGGGGGCTCTAATGGGCTGCTTGTATCATCTTCATATGACAATACCGCCCTATCAGCCGATAATTTTATAAGGTTTTCCTGCGGGAACCGGAGTGTTGAGCCGTCAGCTCGTGTTCCTAGAAGAGCATTGGCAAACGGATTAGCACCAAGGTCCGCCGTCTCGTAGTATCCCGTTTGGTATAGTCCATGGGCGTGCTGCTTCCTCCCTTTCAACCACTGCACCGGATTGGTCCAAATGGGATGTTTGTAGTATGCCTTTGCCATCAATTCGTCTGAAAGAGGATGAGCGCCAAAGAAACCACTGGCACCAATTTATCAATATTATTTGTCTCACTACATAATCTTTTTTCTTTTCTTCTGTGGTCGCACTGCACACATCGACTCGCTAATTTCACATAAACAGATCTTTTTGAGGCGACGCATTTGCATTAATTGAGCGGTTCGGCAAATTAATACACCTAATTTCAAAATTGCGACTAGCAAAAATTCCTAAACTGGGGAAAATGTAGTTGCGCAACGGAACATATATTTCCTAATTCTGTGCAGTGTTTTGGAACCGTTTGCAATCCAGGGTTCATGGCTTAATGCGGAAGTCGTAATTGTGCATCGATTGCAATCTGAAACGAATGCAAAAAACAGCGACCGGAGTGTTTTGATAGCGAGCGTAACAGATATGTCAGAGAAGAACCGTGTTGAGGCTTCTCCGTAACACTGCCCACGGGAGGTCTCGGCCATGGGCCTCGGAAACCGCTCTGGGAGAAACGGCTGCCAAAAGTATATAAACAGCGGTACTTCTTGCTGTATTTGGATTACTCCGACAATTTCAGCTTGATCGGAAACTCTAAAGCTCTACTTCACCCCTTAAGACCCACAGAACCCAATTTCTGCACATTCGCTAACATTATATTAATCGGTGGGATCGTAGCTTTGGAATGAACATATACTCGCTCAAGGCCATCTTGCTAGCATGTCTAGTTACCCAAGCCTGGGCAGCTCCTGTCAAGGAGCCAAAAACTAGTACCAAAGTTGTCAGTAACTTTGTCACTGTTACCCACTACGTGTACGTCACAAAGAGACCCTCGGTTACTTTCACATCCTACATGGATGTACCACACAGAACTACTGTTACATACCTCTACAACGGTGATGGTATTGACTCAACAGTAGTGCAAATTCCACTATCTTCAAGAAGTGATATCCAGGATAGCCATAATACTCAAACTCAAACCGGAACTACTCAAACTGCAGCTCCATATACCTCAGATTTGGATACATATGGATTTCCAACTACAACAACTTTGAATACCTCCCCAATACCTTCGTCTGGAGAAACTAATATATCCACTGATACCCCATTTAGTTACACAGACACTGGCCCCAATACTATTGAGACATACATTTCTTCTTCCGTTTCCACCGTCTCTACCGCTTCTACTTCTTCAACTGCTTCCACCGATTCTACTTCTTCCACCGATTCTACTGCTTCCACTGCTTCCACCGATTCTACTGGATCTACTGCTTCCACTGCTTCCACTGCTTCCACCGATTCTACTGGATCTACCGATTACACTGGCTCTACTGCTTCCACTGCTTCCACCGATTCTACTGGATCTACCGATTACACTGGCTCTACTGCTTCCACTGCTTCCACCGATTCTACTGGATCTACCGATTACACTGGCTCTACTGCTTCCACTGCTTCCACCGATTCTACTGGATCTACCGATTACACTGGCTCTACTGCTTCCACTGACTCTACTACTTCCACTGGATCTACTGCTTCCACTGCTTCCACCGATTCTACTGGATCCACTGTTTCCACCGGCTCTACTGCTTCTACTGGATCTACAGGCTCTACATCAACTACTTCTAAAACGACTACTGGTCCTACCACCAATAGTACGACCTCAACCTTACCTACTACAACAACTGGTTCTGTTTCTCCTACGACCACCGATTCTACGGACCAGGCTACATCTTCGACGTCTTCATCCTCGTCTAAGACGTCAACCTCGTCTAGTACATCAACTTTACTTACTTCGAGCACAAGTACGTCGATTACCAAATCCTCTGCTACGACTAGCTCCTCGACATCCTTGTCCAGTACCACACCGTCAAGTAGTTCTTCTCAATCTCCTTTACCTACCTCTGGTGTACCCCTGAATGCATTCGATGCCACAACGAACAAAATTTGGAAAAGGTTCTGGTCCGATGATCAGTCTGCCTGGAATGGTCACGATAATGTATGCGGAGATGGAGTTTACTCTCAGCCGGTTATCTGGGATGAAGCCGTGATCGGTAAAGCCATTACCAACATGGGAGACACTGACAAAATAATCAAGACTATCAACAATATCATGAAGTATAAAAATACCAAACTTGGAGCATTTTCCTCCAGTGAGGCTGGAGACAACGATATATACAATGATGACAATGGTCAACTTGCTTGGGTTTTCATCGAAGCATACCAGTTGACCCAAACTCAAGATTACTTGGATAATGCCCAGGGAATTGTAGACTTTTTAATGAGTCAATGGGATTCTAAGGGAGGTGTTATGTGGCAGTATAATGGAAGTTACATTGCTTCAATTTCAACTACAGAAGCTGCATTAGCTGCAATGAGATTATATACTATTACACAGAGTCCTGATTTGATGACTTTTGCAGGAAACTGTATGGACTACATGTTTGAATACCTTCAAGATCCTAACGATCACTTGTTTTACGATGGTTTAGACAAAAATGACTATACGAACGTTAACAAAGGAAAGCTTACTTACACTGTTGGATGTGGTTTGAGTACTTTGGCGTTATTGACAAAGTACTCTGGTGACAGCAAGTGGTCCGACAACGCACTTCAAATAGCCCAATCTATTACAAATCAGAGCGGTGCTTTCTACGACAGTGGTTATTGGAATAACAGTTTGAAATATGTTCATCTCTTATTTGCAGGTTTTGCGGACTTCTTTGAGTACTTGACATGGACATCTGATTTCCAAGCATTGAAGGATGAAGTATTAAGACAAGGTGCCTATATTTTCGATTTCAACCAAGATCCGGACGACTTCTCGTTGTATTTCAATCTGGTAATCACTACACCAGACATGACCCTGAGATATAACATATACTTTAATAAGGACAAAACGTCAAACACTGATACTTCGATTTACTGTGATGGTGACACAACGAAAGCTACCATGAAAAGTCTTTTGGATAACGCTTCGGCAGCTCAAATTTTGTTCGAGGTTAGTAGAATTTCTGGGCAAACTACATAAATTCTATATTATTATTATTAAATTATTATTATTATTATTATTTGATTACTTTTTAGATTAATAAATTGAAAATTGGAAACTAAGCGATGACTCAGGAAAGTGCCTCATATCCTGTTTTCGTGGACCTTACTATTTAAAGAGCCACCATGATTGAAACTCAGAATGATGTACCGAAATGTTATTTTAGTTTGGCATTTCTAAATTATCTGCCTTGGCATCTGGGCCGAGAAGAATTCTAAAGCAAAAAGGAATGAGGTCGCTTGCAACTGCTTTTATTCCACTTAATCTGATTAATCTAATTTGAACTATCCTAAGTATGGTCTATCAAGGCCAACGGCCCGTAAAAATATGCCACATTTTGCGTAGCCACATTGTTAATAGCTGCAAAATTTGTCATCACGTGTACTGCACTCATATCAAAAAATACTTGCAACCATTTACTTTCACCGTACCCCTCGATATGCGAGAAACCCGACATGGATTTAGTTTGGCACATTTATCTACTAAGGGATGAGAATTCTACCGGAGAATTTTCTGTGGAAGATGAAACCCGAGAGTTGTTATTATTGGCTTGAATACTCATTGAGTATATGCATTTTTAAGCAGTCGTTTTAAGTTTGCGATATCGGGATGCAAAACTATGGCGTTGATTCTGCAACACGATCATGTGGGCAACAATAAGATTTTCAAATTGTGCTTTGACTATTGCCCATTTCATATTGTGCACTTCTTCAACCTTTTACAACGTTAAACTCACCTCTCACTGAAGAGCCTTTCTATTTATACCTTGAAATTTCCTCTTGGTAGCTAGGAATTCGATGGATTCATATTATAGATAAGATACTATTCAACAAAATGGAACCAACTTTATCCCAAGGAGTAGCTTACGGCTTAATCATTGGTGGTGGTGCCTTTTTTGCCATTGTGATGAACTATTTCACTCACCTTCAAAACAAGTACAGCAAGTTCAATTCCAATAAAATCGATGAATTTGTGTCAGGTAGTCGTTCCATTGGCTTTGGTTTGCTCCTAAGTGGAATTTTGTCTAATTGGACTTGGAGTTTAACCTTGCTTGAGTCTGCAGTGAAAAGCTATAGCATAGGTATCAGTGGAGGATACTGGTATGCGATTGGAGGTTTACTACAAGTATCAGTGTTCTCAGTGATCTCGAGTAAAATCAAGAAGAATGCAAACTTGGTAACCACGTTTCCAGAGATGGGATACTTCAGGTTCGGGCGTGCTGGACATCTTAGCTTTTTGTGGTGTGGTTTTGTTTGTAATGCAATTGTTAGTTCTTGTATTTTGTTGGGAGGAAGTGCTGTGTTCTCTGCCATTACATGTATTGACCAATATGCTGCTCTTTTCCTCATTCCCTTTGGAGTTGCTGTTTACGTCTCTTTTGGTGGATTACGTGCAACCTTCATTTCAGATGCTACCCACACATGTATTATCCTTGTGTTTCTCATAGTATTCACATTTGAAGTTTATGTCACTAATGACAAGATTGGATCTCCGGAGAAAATGTGGGAGTTACTAAACCAACTTGCACCCGTTGAGGACAATTATCAAGGATCATACCTAACTTTTAGATCAAAGCAAGGAGCTATCTTTTCGGTAGTCAGTGTCATTACTGGCTTTGGTTTGGTTGTAAATGACCAAGCTTACTTGTCCAGAGCTGTTGCTGCTGATCCCAGATTTACATCCAGAGCATACTTCTTTGCGCTGGTTTGTTGGTTCATTATTCCACTCTCAATTGGAACGTCTCTTGGCCTTGCTGCTAGAGCACTTTCTGTGTACCCAGATTTCCCTACCTTGTCTGATTTTGAAGTAGGAGAAGGACTACCAGCAGTAGCAGCAGCTTCATATTTGATGGGTAAATCCGGGCTGGCAATGATGTTGGTAATGATTTTCTTTTCAGTCACGTCTTCCTTTGCAGGCGAATTAATTGGTACTTCAACTTTGTTATCCTATGATGTATACAAGAGATACTACAAACCAGATGCCACACCTAAAGAAGTAGTCATTGCTGCAAAGACATTTGTATTTGTCTGGGCCATACTAGCTTCTTCTTTAGCATCAATATTCTATGGGGCCGCAAAGATATCCATGGGATGGCTCTTCAACTTCTTAGGGGTAGCCACGGCATCTGGAGTATTCCCTATTGGGCTCTCATTCACTTGGAAGGATCTAAACAAAGCAGGTGCAGTGGGAGGATCTGTTGGAGGGATGGTACTTGCTGTTATCGTTTGGTTAATTACTTGCAAGACTTACAAAGGCGAAATCAATGTCACCAATTTGACGGACCCATGGGTCTCCTTAGCTGGCAATGTCACCGCATTAGTAATGGGTGGAGTTATTGCTATAACTGCTTCGTTGATAAAGCCAGCAAACTTTGATTTTGAAGATACTAGAAACAGAACTAGTTTGGTAGAAAAGAAATCTGCCCACCTAGAGGTGGTATCCCTGAGTCTCGAAGGAGTGGATGAAATAGCTTCTGAAAAGAAAGATGCTACTTTCAAAGTCAATGAAGAAGAAGACTCTGAAACAACTAATGATTCAGACTTGGATATCGATTTGAACCAAACTATAGATCACAAGCATTTAGATAGACAATTCAAGAAATATTGTGGGTTGGTAGCTGTGCTTGCTGTGATAATGGCTATAGTCATTCCAGTGCCACTTGGTGCCAGTCCTTATGTGTTTTCTCCAGGATTCCTCAAAGGTTTTGTGATTATCCTTATTATCTGGTTGTTGTTCTCGTTCACTTATGTTGTCTTGTTGCCGATTTTTGAGGCTAGAAAAACGGTATGGAGGATCATTAAGCAAGTATTTTCATTCTCATCGTCATCTAAATAGAATGGCAATAGGTACATAAGTTGGAGTTAATACAGAATGCAATTGAAATCATATTTATTTTGAAGTTTAAGTACAGAGAAATCATAGTCACAACTTAGGCCTTGTGGACCTTCTCGATTGAGACTTGTGTACGGCCATCTAGCTTGACAGAAATGATACCTGTACCATTCTGATCAGCAACGAAGGTGGCACCATTTGAAACCTTGTAAGAGGCACTTGGAGTTAATTGAGATAATCTTAAAGAGAAGGTACCAGCACTTCTACCATTGTACAAGACCAACTCAAGGTCTTCGCCATTGTGAGAGTAAGCCTTAGCGACTAACACATTTTGGAAGTCGTAACCTTCTAAAACAGGTCCATTGATACATTGCTTTGGAGGTCCATTGACAATAGTGTTGGTCCAGTCTCTGAAACGAATCAAACGAGCACGAAGACCGAATCCTCCAACCCAGACAGAAATACCCTTGTTGCGGAACGAACCAGTTGGTAATTCTTCAATTGGACTTTCAACTTCATCAGCTTGTTTAAGTAAATTCTCAGAAATCTCGTAGTCACCGTATTCATTGGCAAGGAAAGCAAAGGTAAGGAAAGCAGCACCACTAGAAGGCATGTAAGAACCCATGTCTATGAAGTCAGCTCCAGATAATCCCTTGAGTTTGTAGTTACCAGATTTTGGATCAAGTTCAATGTTTTCGTGTTTGATAACACTCCACACTCTAGCAGAAGTAGGTACGTCAATGAAAGCTGTATCGACTGCACTAACACTTTCACCAACAGGTCCAAGAATTCCAGGAATGGTGAAACCAGTGAAAGTAGACTTGATTGGAAGAAGGGTACCAGATTCGTCACACATATCTTCTTTAAGGTGCTTAAGGAATCTTTCTCTTCTTCTTTCAAAGTTGCGTTGGTTGAAAACTCTGTCATAGCCAACAGATCCCGCGGCAGCAATGACGTTACAAGCAGTGTAGTTCCAGTTTGGTTCACATGGGTAGATACAGAAGTTAGAGTCATCCCAGTTCCTCAACACATATTTGTTAATAGAGTGAATGTCGTGCTTGTAGACTGCATTCTTGGTGATCTGGAATGGCAAACTATCAGGTTCAGTATATCTCATATCCCCTGTGTTACCAGTGTATAAAGCAAGTGCCTTCAACATGTAACCGCTGACCATGATATTGTCCTTCTTGATTGGATCCCAGTCCAAACTCCATTTTCCAAGAAGCGACTCCCACTTCCAATATCCCATAACTTTAGGAGTTAAAGATTTCTCAATCGCATTTGTCATCGACTCACAGATCTTACCTCTAAGGGAAGGTGCATAAACAGCTTGGTATGTAGCTAAACTGTAGACGATCTCGTACAATTGATATCTCAAAGATGCGGTCTGGAACTGGTCAACAACGTTGAAGTTTGACCAGTCGTCAAACCCCTGTAATCCTAATTCAATATAGTACTGGACAAATTTCAATGTCTTGAGATCAATTTCACGATCATCAGCAGGGAGCATCTTTTTCTCGAAAAGCTCTGGAATAGTTTTAGGCAAATAAGCATTTCTAGCCTTACCTTTACGTTGAGCTTCGCTTTGCAATCTCGACGATATAATGGTCACAACACCAAAGAAAAATACCAAGAAACCACCTACAGCGTATGGAGCACCATCCCAAACTGCCTTGTCACGAGCAATGTATGTGGAAATAGCAATTGGAAGAACGTAATTCAAAATAGGGATGGTGATAGCACCAGAACCAAACCAGCAGAAGAAAGAAATTGGTAAGAAGAAGAGGCATGCTCCTAGAAGCGAATAGTTCAATGGCGATGGAGTAGCCATGTAACCAGCACCAGGGAAGACAAGACCCAATGAAGCAGTTTTTAAGGAGGATCCTTCGAGCTTGTAAAAGCCTACAAAACCCAAAATACAAAGAACGGCATATTGCAACTTAGTACGGGTTTGTTTGTAGAAAGTTACTTGACCCCTTCCAGTTTCTGGCGAAACCAAATAGTCATTGATTGTAAAGTGGTTTTGTGGGTTAATGAACGAATCGGTGAAGGCAGCCAAAGTGCTGCCTCCACTAGAAAGTAAAGGTTCTTTAGACATTACGACTGAAGTTCTTACTGAATACATTTTTCATACTACTCGTAACTATTAATTCGGACTTTCTGTAGTTTAAATACATAATAAAGGTACACTAAATTCCGAATGTATTTGCGGGTTCATTATTTTCTAAAAGAGGGTTGCAACCCAAGTTACCCCATTAATCATTGTTTTACCCCAGGTTTACTCCAACTGTCGGTATAAGGTTGACTGACGTGCCTGGCTTAGTCAGACAGTCATGTCATACTGTCCTGCAGACGACACCAGTTTTGAATTGGTGCAAAGAAGTTCTCCTTCCAGATAAGAAGGGGATATTGCTGCAGAAAAACAGAAATTTGCAGTACAGTGTGTTGCAATTGTCGGAAATGTGGGCAACGTGATAGAACACACTTCCGTTGTTTGTGGGTGAGATTGGGGTTCGGGTGGAGACAAATGATAAATATTAAAAACCATTTTTAGTTGATAATACGTCGGTATACGTCACTTGCTTACTAGGCTAAAAGCATAGCGGTCGGGTAACAGGATGTAATTTGATTTTTTTACTGTCGAAGAGGAAGGTGGAATTCACAAGTATTAATTGTATGCGTATATTGAGCTACACTAAAGTTAAATGTTCAGCTGGGTGGCATTCACACTTTGTCTGCCGAGCCTAAAAGCAAGCTGTTTGCCAAAACAAACACACTGTTGAACGACATGAGAGTACTGCTCCATTGTGGTGAAATTGAGATATTCCAATGGGTGAATACACCCATAGCAAGAGGAATCATTATTACATTGTAGAGAATACACACCCAGATGTTGAATATCATCTTTCTCTTTGTAAGAACACTGATTCTAAGCATGTCAATTATTGATAACAAATTATCTTTCATAAGGACGATTTCTGAGCTGTCGATGGACAACTGGTGTGCTGTGGCAAGGGAAATTCCTAAGTCTGCTTCAGTGAGGGCCGCAGCATCGTTCATTCCATCTCCGACCATAATTACTGGCATCGCAAATTCTCTCTTGATATCCCTTGTAATTTTGAGTTTATCTTCTGGGGTACATTCGAACCAATAATTTTTTATACCAAGCTTATTACAGAGACCAATTGCTGCGTCACTTCTGTCACCAGTTATCACTCCTACCTCATATCCATTTTCCGATAAATATTGAAGGAGGACTTCAGATTCGGGCCTGAGCGTGTTAACAAGTTTGCATTCAGCGTACAATTCGCCATTCACCATAAAATACAAATCACTTGTCAAGTTCTTAGATTTGTAGGATTCTGGTAACATAAAGTGATTTCCAATTTCAACTTTGTAGTTTTTGTTTTCATATATGACTTGGCAATCCACACCCCTAGAAGGAATATATTGAAATTCCACGCAGTGTGGATTCTTGCTTCTAGAATTCCCAAGTTCATTAATTCTAGCGTGAGCATAATCAACTATAGTCTTGGCAATGGGGTGTTCTTCATGCGATTCTGCGCTTTGCACGAGCTCCCAAAATGATAGCTTATCAATCTGGGTATTGTTCTTCTTAAATTGCATGTCCAATAATTTTATTTCTCTAGTAGTAAGGGTACCTGTTTTGTCGAAGAGAACAAATGCTTTAGAACCTTTATTTTTGCTCCCAATTTGCATTAGGATATCCAACCCACTGCCCCTGATATAACAACCCTTTGACGAGGCATAATTCATGCCTTGAGTTATGGCAGCAGGTACAGCTAAACCAAGTGCACAAGGACAGGCAATTGTAATAACTGCCAATGCTCTCATTCTAGCATATTGCAGTGCCAGCAATTCCGAGTCCCCTTCTGGCAGAAACATCCAATAAGAGTAAGTCAAAATAGATAGAACAATAATTGCTGGGACAAAGATATTGACTGTACTTTGAATGTAGTTCACAACCTGTCCTTTTGCGACGCTAGTATCACTTATAATACTAAATAATTGTGAGATTTTGGAATCCTGAATACTACTATTAGCTCTCACTGTTATTGTCGCAGTTTTGTTGTAAGTTCCTGCTAGTACTGTGGATTCTTGTTCCTTTCTAACTGGAGTAGGCTCTCCAGTAATGCACAATTCATCAATAAGGGAAGTGCCCAGATGAATTGTACCATCAATGGGAATTTTTGCACCTGGTCTAACAATTACAAAATCATCTTTCTTTATAACAGAACATGGAACCTGTACAACTGAACCGTCCGTTTTTAATAAGAGAGCTGATTCAGGTAAAAGGCTCTTCAAATTCGATAAATTTGACAGAAGCTTTAGCTTTCCTAAACTCTCGTAATATTTTCCTCCAAGAATGACAAATAGAATACCCGCCGACAAATCAAAGCATAAATTATCCAAATACTCTTCTTTCATTCTCCCAGAGTCTAAAAAGAAGTCAACTAAGTACGTGAACGAAATAGCGTATGTGAAAGTAGTACTCAAAGCAACAAGTGTATCCATTGTAAATGGTTTTCTATTTTTTATCGTGTTCCATGTTGGTTTGTAAAACGTAGGCCCAATATAGAATTGTGAGATTGATGCAATAATCAAACTCAAGATCAAAAAGAAACTTTGAATTTCTATTAAGAATTGTACTCTGGATAATGTCTTGAATACCCAAGTGGATGCTGCCAAAACTCCACTAAGGACAAACTTAGCATATAACTTCTTCAATTGCGCAAGCTTTCTTTGCTCATGCGAGGTTGATGGTTCGCCACTCTGTTGCCTGGCTACAAACCCAATTGCCTCGATTGCTCTCTGGAATTGGTTCAAATCCATTATCAAGGCTGGGTCATACGCTATAGTGCATGTTTCTAATAAGAGCGATACCTTCACAGCAGTAACACCGGGAATTTTGGATAGTTCAGACTCTATTGAAGAAACACAACTAGAGCACGTCATTCCTGACACTTCCAATGTCACTGATTGCACAGCTTCATATTTAAATTTGTGGTCTGGTTCGGGAAGACCAATTAATACACCTGACAGGACATCAAATTTGGTCTTGTCATAAAACGAATTAAGGGCTACGTAGACTCCAGCAGCGACAACACAGCAGGCCATTATTTCCGATCTTTGAACGAACAATACTTAGGTTCAAAGGAAATCCCACATACCATTTCGACCTATTTTAACTGCGGTCCGCTATCTCAGTTATATATTATTCACTCTACATATATATCATTCTAACTCCACTTTATACTGCCGGTAGTCCTTTTACTGAGGGTCTCTGCAAAAGGTACTGCCCTGTACATTCACCCAAAAATCCAGATTCGCGGGGTAGCCCTGTTCACTCTGGATTTTAGGAAAAAAACCTTAAATTGGCAAAATTCCGGATTTATTAATCGTGGACTATCGCTGGTTACACTTATAACGACCAGCGTAGTGTCGAAAAAGACAGTAAAGAGTAGAGAAGAAACATATTAGAACACCTAGAAACACATTAGAATACCCGCTTGCAAAAATGGCCACGAAAGAGCAATTAAGGAAGGAAAGGAAGAGGCAGCAGAATAAAATCAGTCAGCGTAAGCACCGAGCTCGCCAAACTGAAAAGATCACAGCTCTTGAAGCTGAAATGGCCCAGTTGAAGGAGAAATTACAGAAACAAAACACTCAGTCGATAGCAGACATCCTCAATGAGATCCATTCCAAAGTGTCTGTTGCTTCAAGAGCTTTGAAGGACGTAGAAGATCTTTTGGCTCTCAAAATAGACCAGCTTGGAGGGGGACCTACAAGCGAAGCACTTGGAGTCCTACAAGAACAGTTTTCAGAGTCAGTTAGCGGTATCAATAGCACCAACACTGTCAATAGTGCTGATAGCATCAGCGGAGCGGCCGAAATGGGAAACTGTTCGCCAAGCGAGTCGTCTCCTAGTCCGACGTCTATTGAAGAAGACTTCGCTCCCCCTCCTATCATGGAAGTACAAGACCAGTTCATGGTGGAATATGCTGAAAAGGAGCGCTTTCGTCAACAAAGTCTTGCAGAATTGGATGCTTTCTTCTACCCAACAAGATCGTTGACTATTACAGAGTTTCCTACAAATATCATATTCGATTCCATTGAGGTTAATTTCAGATGTTCAGTACGGCCACTTACAAACAATGTAATGACTTCAGCCAACCTCACTAATCCTGACCTCTTGAATATCTTGGTTCAATACGCTGATACTATTCTTGAAGAACTCCCAAGATTACAGGGTTTTGCAATAGCTCTTGGAGGCTATCAGTGGGTCTGTGGCCAGTTGTTAATGATTGCTTTCGAACGCTCCGAATTAAGACTTTTACTCAAATTGCTATTTCCCGAAGCAATGGGCTCTACCCCTAAAGATTTCCTTATTTTGAAGAAGAAATTGCTCGAAGAGCTTGAATCCAGGTTAAAAAATAGAGCTTTACAGGATTATTCTTCGATGTTGACGGTTTCGCCTTATCCGTATGCACAATCCGATCTTGTGTTGTGTCCTTCTTGCTTCAAACCTACTGCATTGCAAGATCATCTCATGAAGCACAATATTCCTTTCAAACACTTAATCAACTTCATAATCTGGCCGGAGTTTAGAGATGCATTGTTAAAGGTGACTGACGAAGTAGAGTTCTCGTCGATTATACATGAGGTTATGGATCATATTGTTGTCCGAGTCAGAAACAACCCTCCAGATAGTGGAAAATTATTTTTTATCAAGGACTTGAAGGAATTGGTCAAAATGGAATTCCAGAGGTCCCGAGAAGGAGTCAGCTTGAACCTTCAACCGATTATTTCCAGTGCTGAGCTTGTTGATGCTGGTATTAAGCACCCGATATACTGGAAGTTCACACGGTCCTTCGGTAGAAAATATAGTCATATTGTTCCGGAACAACTTGTCGTATTTGAGGTCGATGATTTGGATGAATCTTTCATTCTTCGTCCAGGGATGGTGTGTGTAACCTAGTTTTTGTTACAACTATCGGTTGCTGTATTTATTATTTACTTCTGTATTGTATTCTATATATTGGGCCATTCTAGACATCTAAAGACCTGTAGTTATTTGAGTCGAATCCTCCTTGAAGTTCGGGTATTATTTCAATTTCGCAATCGCTTCGGCCAATGCAAAGGTCCGGAGTTAAATAAACAATACAGCGCAATATTACTCCTATTAACAATGGGATGATAGCCTCTTGTCGTGTTACATGCACTTTGTGGGGCACATAAATTTGAGTCCTCTCGATCCCGCTATTTTCCTGTCAACAGCCACGCGGTTGGGTGTGACTAAAATTGTCATTGTCCTTAGGAGCTAGCACCACAAGGAACAGTCAGAAAGTTACCTACAATTTCGCAGCTTAAATTTCTTGGTTTCCTGTATCGGGACTTTTTGTGGGGTACAGAGTTGGTTTATAAGGTGGAGTTTTGGCATTGATGGGGGTCCGGATGAATTTAATTCTGTAGAAGTAGGGAAATTGACATCAGCAATAGGCAAAATGGTGAGCTTTGAAGAAATTAGCAAAAGCAAGAAATGTACGGTTGAAGAGGCATTCGAGGTATTCGATGCGCTTCCTCCTGTTAAGGTTGAAGAATTGATCGGATGGAAATGGAAAGGTGCTGAAATTGTGACTGGACACCCATTGGAGGGGTTATTGGATGCCAGTGGTTGGTTTGGTAAAGAGTTCTACGATGAGGACAATGGACAGCCTTTGGTGGTCTACAACTCAGACGCAAGCGATGGTGATGACACCTTCCCATGCGACCCGCTCCTCTTCTTTGAAAATGCTACATCCGGTAAGCCAATTAGGGGACAAGCTGCCACATTAGAAGCTAAGGGTTCTAGATGCAGATTGAAGACTATCCTACACAGAGGAGAAACCACTGCTTCAATGTTCTATGATCAAACTCCAATTAACGACACCTTCAGAAAGGTTAATGATACTACTATCTTTGGAATTATGGATAATAAGGCTGTTCCAGCTCCATATTTCTTTTACTTACTGAAGTACAAGAAACTCTGACTGACCTCTTAGGTTACGTCCATTACATATATTCTTTTAAAAATGTACTTGCAATTGAATCTGTCACCTTGTAGAATAGCTAGCCAATAAGTCTCTTTATAACGCATGAGGGGGCTCATATCGAAAGCTTGCTTCAGAACAACGATTTGTCTATTTTTTGTCAGAATTATGAAATTACAATCACTTCTTGCTTGTAGAAATGCAAAATCAAGATAAATCACAATGTTCATTAAACAACTAAACGTAAAACCTACTCAAAACGAATTGTACTCCCTATAATCAACCCACCTATTTACACCACATACTTTTATAGCCCAAGTTTACCTCATTAATACTTGAGAATTGGCTTTATAACATTACCCTTCTTCATGTCATCAACAGCCGTTTGGAAATCTTCAATCTTATAGGACTTCTGCAATTCTTCAATTGGGAATTGGCCCTTTGCGTGCCAACCGATCATCTTCTCGATGAATTCGAAAGGACGGGCATTTCCTTCGGTACAACCAATTAACTTCTTTCCACCAATCATAAATGGGAAAGATGCAATGGAAATCACATCTTCCATACTAGGTAATCCAACGTATACAATCTTACCGAGGTGACAAGCGTTGTCAATAGCATTTTGAACAAATCTAGAACCACCGATACATTCTAAGGAAAGTTCGGCACCATGGCCGCCAGTGAGTTCCTTGATTTGCTTTGTGACATCAGCATCATCTCCACCTTTTACTATATGAGTTGCACCTAACTTCTTGGCCAAGTCAAACTTCCTTTCATTGATGTCAACACCGATGATTGGGTTACAGCCAGCAATTTTTGCAGCCATAATAGCAGCAAATCCAACTCCACCGAGACCGTAGACAACACAACTTTCACCAGCTTTAGCTTCCCCAGCATTTATAATGGCGCCAGCGCCGGTGAGGAAACCACAACCTAAGGGCCCATACTTGGCTAAAGTGTCTGCATCAAGATTCAAGTGCTTGACGTTAACAACACTGGGTCCGTTAACAATTCCGATCTTTGCGAAAGAAGATTGGCCGAAGAATTTACCATCGATCTTTTGGCCGTCTAAGACGTAAGTTTCATCCAAATCGTTGAACATGAAGTTTCCTTGTGGGAATTCATAACAGTAACCTGGGGCACCAGCTTTACATGGAGAACAATCTCCACACCAGGTGAAAGAGAGAATTACTGGATCACCAACTGCGACGTGTGTAACTTTTGAGCCAATCTTGAGAACCCTACCGGTACCCTCATGACCTAAGATCTTTGGAACGTCAGTAATTGCACCTCCGACACCCATGGACAAGTCAGTGTGACAAAGACCAACAGTCTCCATTTCAACCATAACCTCATTTTCTTTGAGCTCTTGTCTGACTTTAATTCCGGACTCGAGTTTCCAGTTTTGGGTTGATGGGTCCTCGGACTTGTAGGACACAATTGCAGATGTGGTGGTGACAGCGGTGGCAGACATTATTTTGTTGTTAAGTATAAACCAATGATAATTATGATTTTGCACCTACCTAGACTATCGCTAAAGAACATACTTCCCGATATATATACAAATTTTCAACGCACATTACCCCGAATAGTGGGGTTCGATTGTCCAACATCTTCTAACTGTGACATAGTTGTCGAGTCTCACTCTCGGAGAAAACCAAAGACGTTGTCATCCTTCAAATATCCGTATAGATAATCTACATTCTTACTAGACTTCTTATGTGATCCCGTTAAGAGGGGAGGTACAGTCAGAGGGTTTGGTGGAAAAATCCCGATTTATTTTTCTGGTTTTAACTGGTGCTTATGTAATTTTTGCAACACTTTTCCTTTCCCCACATTAAGAGAGCCTTTGTCACCAAACTTACACATGGAGATATGCTATAAGGGGTTTATTTTGAGGCTGGATTATTGGCTGGATGGATGCGAAGAGTGGACTCCGAAGCTTGGCCAAAATTTGGGGAACGAAGCGCCTTAATTGGGTAAGATATGTACTTGTACTAGGCAAGAGAGTTAGCAATAGTACTGTATTCCAATTGAACTTCTAGTTAAACTACAAGATACTTTCTCCATAGCTGGCGGCATCGTCCTACGTACTCCGAAGCAGTGTTTATAACTCCATAGGGACGTAGTTTTACATCTACACTGCTACTTAGTCCGGACAGTAAGTAATTGGGCTTACTGTCCTCTCGTAATACCGATTTGCCCCACACTGCAAGTCGACCCCTTGAATTAGTCGGCTAAATGTTGAGCTTGGTTCCTGTCATCCAGCTTCACGCTATAGGAGATCTCCGACAACTCGGGTGACAAGCCAATCTCCCCTTTGGGAAGGCGCCTCTCGGGCATAAATTTCATGCCGACCTTTCCTGAAAATAAGGGGACGTAATGATATGGTCTGCCTTTTGAAATCTTATTCAGTATTGAATACGTCATTGACTTGGACCTCAGTTCTCCGTTTAACTCCCAATATATACATTTCTCGCAGTTCATTTCTGCATGCTTGCGGTTTGAATCGGTAGACCTTCTCAAATAGAATTTTCATTTTCTCTAGAAGCACTTGCTCCTCCTTTCCAGTGAAAAATTTCATCACCAAACTGCCTCCTGGCTTAAGCAATTCACAGGAGAGGATAATTGCTCCATCGCACAAGTCCATGCTTGCGTAATGGTCATTATCCTTTATTCCAGAGGTATTGGCCATCATATCGCTAAGAACCAAATCCACAGCAAACTTTGCGTCTTCTTCACTATTCTGGGTTGTCACTGTCTCCAGTACATCCCCATTCTCGACTTTTTCTTCTATTGTAGTGCTGAAAAATTCTCTGATATCGCTGTGTGTCTGTCTCGAGAGGATATTTCCTTGGATGAAGTGACTTCCTTGGGGAGCGGTGCATTCAATGAGATCCACTCCCAAGATTCTTGATTTCACACCCAATTTCTTCATTCTTTCTATGGCCACCTGGGTCCATGCACCAGGGGCAAACCCTAGGTCTAGTATATTTTTCGTTTTCTTGCTGAATAACCGATACTTGTCGTCTATTTCTATCAACTTATAAGCCGCACGAGACCGGTAATTCTGTGATTTGGACTGCTTTGTATGGGGATCATTGACTTGCCTATTGATCCACCGCGTAGACGACTTGGACTTATACCGCACCAATGAGACTAACCCAGGAAACAGCATCTCTGGCCCAGGCCGTACCCTTGCCGCGATGTACATTATCTATTCTACCTAGCTACCTATACATAAAACCAATATCTTGGCTATCGTTGAAAGCAAATAACATATACCTATCTACATTTTCATCTCCATCAAACAGCTCCATACAAAAATCACAGTAGTAAATATTTATAACCGGTGTGCACACAGCGCCATTTTTTTTTTCATTCTTTAAAGCATCATCTCGTTAACTATATTTGAAGAAGTGATTGTAGAACAGTATTCTCCATCTCTGGGTATTTGTTATTGTGTAGAAAGTTCATAGATGGCTAAGGATATATTGGAGGTGTTAAGGAGTAATCCCCAAAGCATTTTCGAGCTTTATAAACCGGTTTCCACCGAGGAAACTGAGGGAGATGAGACCTCATCGCATAATATATTTAATGAGTTGACCAAGACGTTGTTGGATCCAATAACGAAGAAGTACTCTGTTTTGGATGAAATCTACGTCAGTGGGTTAGATTCGACGCAGGTCTTTGGCCAGACCAAAATGGTCTTGGATGGCGTAGGAGAGTCTTTGCTTTTCAAGTCCATTCCAGAATTGAAGGAAAAATATAATATAGTGCAAAACGGGTTGGAAGGCTCTGATTTGGAAGAGGAGTTATCCAGCGATGATGACAACTTGGCTGAAGTTCCAGAAGGATTTGAGGACGAAGAAGAAAGTGAAAATGATCAAGAAGATCAAGAAGAGGAAGAACAAGAGGACATCGACAGTGAACAAGAGCTCGAAGACTCTGACGAAGGAGCTACTCTTCATGAACAAGACGAAGAACCAGCTTCCGATGGCGAGACGGAAGTTTCTGACAACGAACAATCCTCTAATGAAATCAAGAAGGACGTATTTGGTCTTAATGATGGTTTCTTTGACATAGACGAATTCAACAAGCAGATAGTACAGTTGGAGGACGACAACGAAGATAACGATGACGAGGAGGAAATAGACTACTTCGGAAGCTTGAGTGATGACGGTGAAGATGATGAAGATGAAGAGGAAATGCCATACTACGATGATTTCTACGACAAGCCTGGTACTGAGGCTAAAAGCATAAAATCAAAGCAAACGGAAGAGGAAGAAGAGGATGAAGATGATGAGGAAGCTTTTGGTGACTTCAACGAAGAAGAATTTGATAACGCTGTAGGATCTGCTATGTTAGATCTTTTTGACGACGAAGATGCAGCTGAAACTCAGAAGAAAAGTGAACAGAACTTGTCTTCATACGAAAAACAGCAGCAGCAAATTCAAGCAGAGATTGCTCAATTGGAAGCCGAGTTAGTGGCCGAAAAGAAATGGACCATGAAGGGTGAAATTGCATCAAAGGATAGACCTCAAGACTCTCTTCTTGATGATCCTGATTCCGCTAACTTGGAATTCGACAGAACGTCGAAGCCAGTACCAATAGTGACTCAAGAAACTACTGAGGCCTTGGAAGATTTGATCAGACGTAGAATCAAGAGTGAGGAATTCGATGAAGTCCCAAAGAGATTGATAACTGACGTCTCAAAGTTCCACAACAAGAGAAAATTCGAATTATCTGAGCAAAAGTCATCTAAGTCTTTGGCTGAGATCTACGAAGACCAGTACAACAATGTCGATGACCTGAAGGAAGTCAGCGATGAGATTCAAAAGCAACATGATGAGATTTCAGAATTGTTCACTAAGGTTACCCACAAATTGGATGCTCTCTGTTCTGCTCATTTCATACCTAAACCACACCAATTCAAAACCATCGACATTAAGGTCAGTGACAATGCTGCCTCCATCAGTATGGAAGATGCTGCTCCATTGCATGTTTCAAGTGAGTCTACATTAGCTCCACAAGAAATATATAAAATCGGTGATGACAGACCTGCCGCCAATGGTGTTAAGGGAAGATCCGAGGTTCAATTGAAGTCAGGATTGTCGTACTCCAAGGATGAATTGTCCAGAGATGACAAACAGAGATTGAGAAGAGCCAACAAGAGAAAGAGATCTAAGGAATTCAACCAAAGGAAGGAATTGCAAGAAGCCCAACAAAAACAAACTGCTGCTTCGTCTAAGGGCCAAAATGGCCACAAGCGTCAAAGGGTTGGTGAGGTTATTGATACCTTGTCTAAGGCCAAGAATATTACTGTTATTGGTAAGAAGGGTGAGATGAGAGACGTCAAGGGTAACGTCAAGAAGCAACAGGGTGCACAAACCTCTGGAAGCTTCAAATTGTAAGTATTGGTCCTGACCATCTCATTTGTAGCACTTGAAGCAACGGTTTCACAGCATTTGGCATCACGAGCCTCTGGCCAAGGCTTACATTGTATATTTAGCCACATAGAGAACTTCTTAGGAATTAATAGATAGTTTCTATTCGAGAGGGAATAAAATTGTAGAGAGACCAAAAGAGCGAGATTTACGAGACCCCAGGCAAGTATAAACGGATTATTCTAAGAATCTACAGATACGAGGGCCGAGTCGAGTAAATGAAAAACCGAGCCATCTCTTCTGATTTCGACGCTAGGACCTATTCTCTGCAAGACGATACCATAACTATACCAACAGCAAGCAAGTACGAAACGGCTTTCCTTGCATTGTGTCCGAGCAACTTCTCGGCAGCACAATAGCGTTTTCCGGAATCTGCGCTTTTTCCGGTTGAATGCTGGGCCGATTGCTTACGTTGTCTCGGTGGCCTTATTTTCTTTGGTTAACTTATTTCCTAATTAAACTTCAACTGTCAAGTACTCATATCAAGCTTTGCTAGCCTCTGCACCAAAGGCAATCACAACCATTCGTATCAACGACGGCTGCTTCCTATGGGAACATCGAAGTGCAGCATAACCGACATAAGCATTGGTTTCCTAATTGGGACAGCGGTAACTTTGCAAACTCAATGCCAGCTCACACACTCCACAACAGGAACGCCTCTACGGGAACAATGTCCACGATGCAGAAACATAAGAAAACTTCCCACTATCTGCACCACCACATTAACACTTGATTACAGGCAGTACTGCTGCGCTTGGCTGTAGCTCCAAGGGGATGGAAATTGTAACAATAATAATATTATTATCAACAAGGAAGCAGGAGTACTAATTATTTTGGAATATTATATGCCGCAATGGATGGATAGCAGTAGAAGCAATATTATTGGGAATAATATTATCCAAGTGCAATGATAATCGATATTTTTAGTGTGATCTGTCTCGTCCCTATTGTTGACTCAATAGTTTACCAGAAAATATCATTATTATCCCCAGTATACGAATACTTTCTTGCTAGTTTTTCTTGTTGGGATGCCGGTGCCTTGGACGAATTGGGGAGACGTTGGCACATACGAATTCGTGGCTGTGACTTAGGAAATCGCAAGTCGGGCTTTCTATGTTTATTCTAAGGCTCTTTTGCTGGTGTTTCACTGGGACATTTATTCGTACCTCATTCTCGCCAATAATCTTTGTTTATTGTATAGCCCGATCACTTCCTTGCTATAAACATCGTGGATAAGTTTTAGAATTGCTGTTAGAAACTTTTCAGTTTTTTTCAATAGTACTTCTTTTCCGTATTGGCATAGTCTCTCCTCCATACATTGGCATGGTTACTGTAGGCTTCCTCTGGAAGATTATTACAATCCCAGTGACCGCACTCCGAGCAGTGATCCAGTACTACACCACGGGAACAATTTACTCTACTACAAATCGTGAATTCAAGAATTCGCTTAGGAAAAATGTACACTTGAGTATAGAATCCCATCTTGCTGGTGATCTCCAGAAAGAAGATGTGAGGTTCTTCGTATATCAGCCAATTACAAAAGTCATTAGAAAGTTCAAAAATCATCCACTTGCATTGGCAGTTTCCAACTTCGGTAAAAAGCTTGATGATTACAGCTACTGGTTAGTTCAAAATGAAACACCGGAAGGTGAAGAAAGAGAAGATGTTATTGTTTATCTCCACGGTGGAGGATACTTGCTCAACATGTTCGAATCACAATTCGTAACATTCTTGGCTTTTTACTTCGCTTTGAAACCTGAGACTCGTAAAAAGGTGTCGATTTTGGTCGTGGATTATTCTTTGACAATGGATGATAAGATTTATCCTACGCAACTTTGGGAAACTCTTCACTCATACAACAGTTTGCTTGAAAAAGGTTACAAGAACATCCATTTGATTGGCGATTCAGCTGGTACTCACTTGGCTCTTACAGTAGGTAGATATATTGCTTATCCCGAAGAATCCAAGGAGCAATTCAAGCACTTTCCCGAGTTTGATTTTAACTTCAGCCAACAGCCATTCCCGCAACCAAAGTCAATGGTGTTGATTTCACCTTGGGTTCAACCTTGCACCATGCCCTCCATTCCAACAAAACATGGAGTCAACTCTGATGGTGATTTAGGGGCTAGAGAAACTGTAATGGGTGACTATTACGTAGGCGATTTGGACAGAAATTTGATAAACAACTACTTGACCTTCACGAATACAAATTACGAGGACCACTGGGCCAATGTCGAGTGCATCAACAATGGAAATACTATCATTATCGCAGGAGAGAGAGAAATCTTAAGAGATAGTATCGAAGACTTCCTTGATATCATCAACAAGGAAGGTAAGGTTGACTACCAAGTCGATGAGGGTGGTATTCATGCTGGTATGGTTTACGTAGAAGGCTTAGACTACCTTGGTGCCAAGGGTGCGCAAAGAGCAATCGAGGGAGACTTCACCGACAAGTTTTCGTACAACCTCTGTACCAAGTTCTACGAGGAAAGAATATAGATGTAGAGACATGACTGGAATAGATACAAGATCCATTTTGAATGTCCCCCAGACAATGTAGTAAGAAGTGTAGGAAAGATGCCACCTATTCATTATGAGGGGCTGTGTTGAGCTAAATTACAGCGTAGTGCTTCCAATTTCTCAATACTCTCAATTTACGAGATACCATCTGCTACAAAATCTAATTGCAAACCTAAAAATATAGAACCTTGGAATATTTTACACTCACTATGTTCGTCTAAAAATAAGTGGTAAAGTACAAAGACGCCCTACAAATGAAGAGCCAATTACACAATTAGATCAATGACTATACTCTTTGTTATCATAGGAGAGTTTCATCGGACTTTTTAGGATTGTGGACATCTTAAGATATGTTTTCTTCGCGAGGTCATGTTAAAGCTCTATATTTATCCCACTCTTCCCACCTACAAACACAGCACTTCAGAGTATCTCCGCAACCAATCCTGCCGCTAAAGTCGCTTGACATCTAAAAATAGTTTTGGCGGTTGCAGCAGTTTATGTGGAGGACTTCGGTTATTATGGGTGCTCGGATTCAATGGGGCCATGCAAATGTTTCCATATCACAAGGAACAGTTCTAACGACCGAACGATTCTGATTTGCATATCCGCAGATTCTTTACCTCTTCAGCTGTAGCCGATTCGATGTAAGTGCACGATGACGTATTTTGACAACCAGGTTCCATGAGAAGCTTGGCTGGCTTGATCCCGTTCTATTTGAAGTATTCGCTGCTTGCTAACGGCCCCTCTCCCACTACGCCTTGGCGTCTTAGTGCGACTGCCTCCTCTACAGGATGAGAATCGGTTGCGGAATGCGGGAGTACTCAATTGCTCTTCAGTATTTGATGTATTACCACCTCCAGAGACATAGTGGCAATCAACAGGTGACTGGAGGTTACATTCCTAGCATTACCAGAAAATCATGCCTCACCGGCGGGCCGACGTACGTATAACAGGACCGAATGGCTCTGTTGCTAATTATAGATGCAACCTGGTGATTCAGAAACCTCAGTCGCAGAGGATGTGTATTCGAGCGGAGGGGGTGATGCGATTCGGTTATACCCCGTATTTACATGTACTGCTATGACTTGAACATTCATCCACTAGAGCCATGCTGATTCCTCGGGGGTTATAGCGGGGTTCTAATGGAACGATGACTTTTGTATGTGGAAGCGTTTACAACTGTTCCGCAGACATACTCTGTGCCCATAAGCCAACGCTTCGCCGACATCTCTGTTATTAGTATTGGTGCGTTCCGAGCCATGGCTAATCTCGGAGCCCCTATCGTCCAATTCTAGCTGTACCTTATTATCCAGTTAGTGGAGTGGTTACGATGAAATCAACATTTATTCCCTTAGTTCACAGGTTATATGCAGCGGGTACAAAAATGTTTCCTGACTCTACTTGGATACCAAGTCACTCCTTCTCTTCCGAGTTTCTTTTTGGTTTACTTTGTAGACTAACATAACAAAAAATAAACATAAATATAGTTGATTGAGAATGGATTGTGTTAACGAATGATCCTTCTCTCATCGCCTTGTTCTGTAGAGAAAATGAACTTGTCCCAGTGGCCTTCCAGTAATCGACACTTTTTTTCTCATCTCACAAGGCGTTACATCACTTAAAAAGTATACCATCTGATCCACACTAGATCTCACCTCGATGGAGATTTCGGTACTATCCTCTCGTTAACTGGTTTCGTATTTAACTATTAATAGTAACGTAATTATGTATATAATAAATATGCATGTAATATCGGAGCCCCCTTTTGCAGAAACGACGGTTTCCTTAACTATGGTAAGTCTTTCTTACCAGGAGTTATTTTATGGGACCAAATTGAAAGGGTTGCGTTTTTGTACAAGTGCATAACCAAATTTCAATCTACCATGTTCCTTTCTCCGCTTGTTGTCACAATAACTCCTTGTTATTGTTAGTGGTTCCATAACGATATGCAAGTTCACTCTTTAAAGCAATCTAATGTGAAATTTCGGTGTTGACCGCTTGAAGTGGGGGCATTTGAAGCCAGTTCGTGGCTGCGGATGTCAACAACAACTGGTGAGCCGACCGACGGAATCAAAGAGAATGACGTAACTCCTAAATTATCTTTGCTGTGGATCACTTTCTAATACATTAACCTTATTTTGTGTTCGGGAGTGGTAGAGGAACCTGGCACTGACCATATTTTTGCACCTCTTCTAAACCGAATTCATTTCCCCAACTTCCATTACCATCTTTGATTATAAATAATGAACTTTTTGCCCTTTGCAGTAATTTCTTGGACATAATTCCCAAGATCAATTGCATACATTCCACTGACTTCTGATCAAAAGTTACTCTTTGCATCGTCAATCTCCTCTTATCTCATCAAAGATTGCATAAACGTCCTCTTTGAGTCTTTCGCTTAGTACCATTTCCCATACTTAATATAAGTCATGAGAGCTTTTACCCCTCTAGTTTCCATTCTTGCTGCTGCTTCGGTTGCAATTGCAGCTACAATTCCTGACCAACCATGGACCAAGCTTACACCAACTGGTTCTCAGCCTTCTGGTGCCGTAACTGACTACGACGGGTCGTTTGCATTGACAATTATCACTCTTCTGGCTGCTCCTACAGATGCCCCCAAGAAGAGAGACGAAGTCACAGTTACTCAAATTGGTGACGGCCAAGTTCAAGTGCACACTGTCGTTAACCAAATAGCAGATGGTCAAGTTCAACACCAGACTGCTGCTGTTGTCCAGCAAATCAACGATGGCCAGGTTCAGCATCAAACAGCTGCTGTGGTCAACCAAATTGGTGACGGTCAAGTCCAACATCAAACAGCTGCCGTAGTTAATCAAATTGGTGACGGTCAAGTTCAACACCAGACTGATGCCGCTGTTAACCAGATCGCTGATGGACAAATTCAACATCAAACTGCCGCTGCTGTTAACCAAATTGGTGATGGTCAAGTCCAACATCAGACCGCTGCTGCCGCTAACCAAATTGGTGATGGTCAAGTTCAGGCTACTGCTGCTGCACAAGCAGGAGATGGCCAAATTCAAAACAATGGAGAGGTCGTTGAGACTTGTGTCACTTCCGATTCCTTAGTTGCAACTTTGAAGGGTGGTGTATTGAAGGATTCTAAGGGAAGAATTGGAGCCATTGTTGCTAATCAACAATTCCAATTCGATGGTCCTCCACCACAAGCTGGAACTATCTATGCAGCTGGATGGTCTGTTGTTCCAGACTCGAAAGGTGGCTTCCAATTAGCATTGGGAGACCAAACTACTTTCTACCAATGTTTGTCTGGTGACTTCTACAATTTGTATGACAAGAGCATTGGCGGACAATGTGCCAAGATTGAAATTGGTATTTTGAAAGCAATCTCATGCTAGACTAACTGAGCCTTCTGGAAAGCTCAATTGCCATGTCTGCTTCTGCTTCGAAGCTCCATCCTTGTGGCAATCTTGATTCCATTCAACATTGATACTCTTGCTTTTCTTTTACGTTTTGACTTGATTTTTCGGTTCTGCGATTCTGCTACCCCATCTTAATATCTGTTTTTGCATCCATTTTTCTCCACATGAAAAGCACTTCTAATTTGAAGAGACATAACTTTAATATTTGTTTATATAGTTATTCCACTTAATGTTTCCATTTTAACATACTAAAAATAAAAAACCACTAAAAGTACTTGAGATTAACACATTGTAACAGCTTAAACATCTAATTTGTTAACTATTTTTAGAATTTGCGGCAAAAAAATGACAAAAAAATAATTAAGCAACATTTCTGGAATTGTTAATAAATGCACTTACAAGAGTGTGAATCAATTTAACATACACATTTAGTCAAGAATGGTAATATGTGACCACAGTAAAGTCAATAACTGATGTTCTTTAGCTCTAATCAGACTAGGATAGCTCTAAGATTGATGGATAATTTTGAAGAAATTCACGTGATCTGTCACGTGAATTAAAAAGAGATATTCGTCAATTGCGATTCTTTTCTCAAGAAATAGGTTCCATGGTCTAGCGGTATGACGTCTCTCTCACTCAGAGAAGGTCACGAGTTCGATCCTCGTTGGGATCATTATTTCTTTTTTTTTATTTATTGAATGTTGCAACCATATTTCTATACTTCGAAGATCCAGACCCCAATTTTTTGCATTAGGAAAGAGAAATCTCTGGTCACTGTAATATTTTATCTTGAAATTATAAGCTGATTATCAACTGAAAATATATTAAATTTTTACTATTGTACACTAGAAATGAAAATATGAAGAATAGTTTGGAGGAAGAAGGATTGTGAAAAATTACAACCTTGTATCCTGTCTAGCAACTAGTTTTCTAAAACCGCCTAGATCTTTAGCTGTAGTACAAGAACCACCACACACAACGACAACAACTATGTCATCTTTCTTGAAATGGGCAAAGTTCTTATACAATAAATCTAATTTGTTGTAGACTACCGACAATGCAGCACCACATGCGGGCTCCACTACTTTGGAGAAGTTTTCGTTGTACTGAATACATGCTTTCAATGCATCAACATCGTCAATTAATTCGAGTTTAGTTGTAATACCATCGCTGACTGACTTATAGTTGTTCAACGTTTGTGTGGTAGTGTATGAGCAGGCCAAAGAAGTAGCCATAGAGTTGACAGAATTGAGAGTAATCAACTTATCAGCCTTTACCGATTCTGCTAATGTTGGAGCTTGCGAAGTTTCTATTAATAAGATTTCCAGGTCAACAATGTTGTTTCTCTTCATTCCATCGTAGATACCATTGTATAAACCACCGCCTCCACAAGAGCAGACCATTCCTTTAATATGTGCTTTTTCACTGTTTGGGAGTTGCTGGACAACTTCATCTACCAAGGTTGCATGTCCTTCCCAAATCAATGGGTTGTTGAATGGATGACAGTAAATAGGAGTGGTGACGTTAGTGTCGATTGAGTTAATCAAGTTCTTCAAATGCTTATCAGCTTCATTGATAGTGTTTCCGAATAAGATTATGTTTGCATTATAGCTCTTGAGCTTTTCTCTAACTGCAGGCTTCGAGATCACAGGAAGCACAACAGTACACTTAACCTTGTAGAAGTAAGCCAGGTATGCTGCTGCCAAACCGGCATTACCACCACTGGAAGCAAACACATGGATTTCACGGTTGGTGCGGACTTTGTTGGCTGCAACAATTGATTTCTGGATCAAATGGCCAATTCCACGCAATTTAAAACTTCCCGATGGTTGCTCCAATTCGTTCTTAAAAAGGATACGACATGGTGGTTTCAAGGGCAATTGGTGAGTTACTTCTGTAAGCGAAGTTTGAATATGGGGGTGAGGCAATTCTAATGATTGCAAATCTAAGGAGGACGACATAGATAACGGTGAGCGAAAAATAATTTTATGCTGTTGAAGCTAAAACCAAGTTGTAATTAATTGCAATTAATTGCAATTCCTACGGGAGTCAAAGATGAAGATTCTAACGCTTATATATCCCTACAAATGACGCCTCTTGCTCATCCCTTGAATACTGTGGGTTTAAATCCTTGAAAGGCTCTTTTCACCGTACCCTAGAATGTATGGCATTTTTACAACGGCTAGATAAGGGAAACTGACATCTGCAGGCATGTTCACTGACTTCGTCCTACAACCGCGACTTCTTCTGACTCGGATGCAGCGTTTAGAAGGAACCCTGACTCCGCAATTCGTGACTCGGTGACGCATCGCTCTTGTTCTCCCGCATCACCAAAAAAAACTTTCCATATATAAGTACATAATGAGGGGACACCGCCCGGCTACTCAGAAACCACAAGGCAGAAGGGCACTATTTTTGGAAAATCCAAACGGCCCTCAACTCCCGGGCGTTTGGGGTATTGTAGAAACGTCAAACTGTCATTTTCTGCTTATGTAACCTTAAGCATCTTAAGCTGACTGTTTTTTTTCAGGTGACTACAAAGGAAAGAACGGAGCCAGCATTAAACTTATTTATGAGTGATGGTACAAAGACCCGTACCGCTCCTATATTCAGGAGCAATGACCATCCTTTACCAATGCAGTAATTATTGTGACAACGTTTTTGGCAACAGTAATATTGTAGTAGATTTATAATCGAATAGCATCTGTTTTACATTAAACCTTCTTCTCATATTCAAATAGCACGAACCAGACCCCTCCGCATCCCTTTATAACACTCTTGTTGTCCTAAGTTGGCCTCATACGAAGTATCCACTATTAAATCTTAATTTGCAATCAAATCGCAGGGTTCCCACGAGTGCAAATAGCAATCCATTAGTAAACACGAGCAGCAACATTGTTCCATGGCTTCTCCGATTTTCATCTCGAAGCCTTCGGAATCGTTCTCGTTCTGGGTTGTGCTAAGGGGCATCCAGATCGGATACCTAAGCATTTACAGATCTTTGCAAAATGGTAACCTATTATGGGATACAAACTTCTATCCTTCATTATGCGCTACAGTGAAGTTATCGTTTCTTTTATATTTGTTGCTTAATGGTCCTATTATTTTGACAAAGATGTTCTTCATTTGCATCAACTACTTAACTGTATTCCAGGTGAATAACCGTTACTTATTGGACAGCTTGAACTACTTTATCCAAAACTTCTTTAACTTGAACATTTTCTTGATCTCGTTGTTCAGCTATGTAGATACTACATCGGATCAGTTGTTCTTGATGAACTTGAAGTTTGTCGATAGAATTCTTTCGTCCGATTATCACCAAAACTTGGAGAATCTTCCTAATGATACTATCCGTGTCATTAACCAACAACCAACTTCAGCTTCCTTTGTTCAGAAGTCATTATACTTGTTCAAGAACTCAAGTCATTTCAAGGATTTCTTGAAAAGGTACTTCAATTACTATTTATTCAACTTAGGGATCTTTCTTCTCATAACTTTCCCAAGCAAGTTGTCAACGCTTGTGCTCGGTTTGATATCGTTTCAAATTTTCTCCGACAAATTAGGGACAGTGCCTTCAATCTTCATGATCTCGGCATTGAATCTTCTTCCATACCACTACACAGCAACATTGTTGACTACTTTTTATGGATCATCCAACTTGTCATGCGACTTGCTCTCTCCATATTTCCATAGATTGAACATGTCAAATTACGAGAAGAAACACTGGATAAATAATCGTAATGGGGTCCTCTTTGGATTCGGACTTGTCAACTTTTGGATAATCAATACATTTCCTCAATTTGCGGTTGTATTATACGCAGTGGCACAGATGAATATGGCATATCTCCTAACCAAAATAACTGACACACCTCCAAAAGAGCACAATAAATTGATAAGCTGGACTTCTTCTCAATTGCTTTGGACCGATAAGTATCTGCTTATAAATGGAGAGTTCGTTAACGATCCCTTCTTGCCCATTCCTGGGTCGTTCATCTTTCAGTAGACTAGATATAGATAGACAAAAGTTTTCATTTAATTGCATATGTTTTATTTCCGCTAATGTAGCAGTATTGAATGGTATCGAGCAATCCTGATAGCATTTTACCACCTTCTTCCAGGTTGAAATCATTAATCACATAGTTGAATGTCAATAATTCATCTTTGCGGTTGTTCAATTGAAGGAGTGGGATGTTAGATAATTTACATCTTGTCCATTTATGATTACTGGAGGAATTTATGAGTCCATCATCGTGGTCTTCATCGATATCATCAACAGAAACAGTGAAATCCTCTTCGAAGAATTTAGACCGTATTGTTATAGTGGCATCTTCAGCAATATTTTTAAATTGTTCAGCAGCCTTCGAATCCGACTTACGAAGGTTCTTGTAGCAATTTATTACTAGGAACTTATCAAGTTCGCCACTTACTCCTGAAGCTTTGGCATATCTCAAGATAACTTCGGATAAGTAAGTAGTTAATAATCGCTCAATATTACCTATCTTTTGAATGCTCTCATTGACAAATTCTTTCAATTTTTCATCACTATCTTCTAAGCTGATCACAAACTTGAATATTTGTCTCTCAAAGTTGTATAGTTCTTGTATTCCCTTGACTTTGGAGTTGTTACTATAGTTTAGTACCAAGGTTGAATAAATACTGTCTTCTTTATTTTCTAGTACTTCCAAACTGAGGTCGTCCAATTCTATAAAATTTTCGGCTTTGAACAGTTTGATGTTATCGATAAATTTGTGAAGATCTTCTGTTCTCTGTTTAGACTGCATTTCGAAAATAGGAATTTCAAAATACTTCAGAAACCACAAGTTGGTAATGTGACCTATTGATGTAGAATTTTGATAAGAATTTGGACTAGAAGAAGGAACATCGTCTAACTTGACAAATGCTACTTGAATCTCACTTCTAGATTCAATCTGGTAATGAAAAACATTCCTTGGTATGACCTTGAATGCTATGGATACAATACCATCTCTTAATAATGTCATCCCTAAGTTGACAAAGTTGCCCTCAATATCTTGATTCAAATATACTCTCATGTCTGTCTCCCCCTTTTCAGGCTCTGAAGTTGGCGTCCCTGTTTCTTTCTTGAGAGGGGTCGAAGAGTCATCTTCACCGTCATCTACTGCCGATGCATTTATCAATTGAAATGAATACAAACTTTTACTGACAAGAGTTGTCAAGGCGGTAGCATTTTCTGCAGTTTCGAGCTTATTAGACTTCAAGTTAAGTTCGAAAGACTCAAATTTACCATCCTCAAAACTTATTATAACATTGAGTATGCCAGCGTTAATGTATGTTACTATACCAGATGATGCAGAATAATTTTGTAGTTTCTTTTCGATCACCTTAATTTTCAACTTCGATTGTACTCTGTATATCTTTAATTTTCCTGTGAATGTACTAATGAATACTGGATCTAACTTTTCAGGGAAGACCCATTCGTTCCTTCCATTAAGGAACCTGGATTTTTGTGAAAGTTCAACTGGATCCGACCACTCAATCGTTCTCTTTTCGGCATTGTAAGTTATGCAATATAAAATGGAAGAGTTATTTGAGTCTATGAGGGACAAGTAACTTAAAAAAATGCTCTTCTTTCCACCATGAGGGGTCGTCCATGCTGACCACTTCTGCTTTACAATACTGAGTTCCGTTTCCACTTTACCTAACAAGTTCAACTCTTCTTTACTTTCATTCCATGCAAATATGAGTACCTCTCCACGGCTATTGATCACATTAAGAAACTGCAGGACTTCTGATCCCCAGGCAAGTTTGTTAAAGGAAAAGCTCCTGATTTTTAGAGAGTTTAGCTGCTGAGAATCAACTAAAATCTCGGAGTCTATCGTTACTCCATATTCATTAGCCAAGACTTGAAATACATCGATCCTCACTCTATATTTATCTATAGCTGCGTTTTGTCTCTCTAGTATAAGCAATTCTCCTGTATTGAAAAGAACTCCAAGACTACAGTCTCTCGTTGTGATTCCGGCAGAAGTCCACTGGTGACTTACGATTTCCGGTTCATTGATGTTCGTGAAGTGAAATGGTTCGTCACCAGTAGATACGACTGTGTTGTTGAATCTACGCACAGGCAACAAGTTTATCACTTCCGAGTATAGTATATTTGTTATCAGGAAGACCTCCCGAGGACTGAAGATTTTCACCTTATTAACTGAGGTTATGCCCTGTTGAAGACTAGGCAACTTAGGGTCCAAAACAACTACATGATCTCTACTATTGACGGCCAATTGCCAGTTTTCCGACCATTGAATCGGTATCGAATGCGGTGTTCCAACGTCCACCCTCTGGACAGCCACGTTTCGGATCATATTACTCTGCGAAGACATCTTCAAAGCCGTGGAGAAGAGGATAAAGAAGTATTGAATTCTTGTTTATACTTGATTTGATATTAGACATACGAGGTTCCTGCATAATGACATCATGTAAGCCTTTGGATGCAAATTATGACGAGTTGGAGGGAACAGTACGGGGATGGTTGGTGGGTAGATCCTGTCTAGTGGAAAGTGTCAGATCCACTGTTAGATTCCAGATTTGTTTGATTATTTTAATTTTGTTATTGAAAACGTCTTTTCAGAAGAGCTCAGCAGCGATATCTTACTAGTCTCCACGCATCAGTACCAATAATGCTTATAATTGCAGGCACAATACATAGAAGACGTAAGAATATCCTCCATAGATAGAAAGCTCCTCATTAGCACCGAACGTTTCAAATCCTTGAAATACACCAATGGCTTCTTCTGCTGCAACTCCACTATTCTAATACTATCTCCTCCTCCCTCTTTATCACCACTTCATCTCCCCCATCGCTCACAGCTCTCACTGAAAAATCTCGGTACGCGCATTTGTCGTTTTTACCTCTTTGGGAACCGATATGGAAAGTGACATTATTAGCAGAAGATACAATTTGGATGACTTTGCTTGACTGCAAAACAGTATTATTGTACTGTCGACGGAGCTAATTAACATTCATGACTTCTTGTAGTAATTATATATAACAAATGAACAAAACTGATGAGCCAAACCGATATAACCACCCCTATAAGCCGTATCAGATCCAGTTGGATTTGATGGATGCAATATATGATACCATTGAAAACGGCTACAAAGTCGGGATCTTCGAGAGTCCTACGGGAACAGGAAAAACTCTTTCCATAATCTGCTCGTGTATGACTTGGTTGCGTGACTACAAAAGAAATAACACCTTCACAGAGACTCCATCTCTTGGTGGAACAAAGGAAGAAAACGATGATTCGTTTGAGGACTCTGATGACGAACCAGAGTGGGTCAAACAAGCCTACAAAAATAGCATTCTAAGTCGATCCAAGAACAAAATGATAGACTATGAAAGGCACTTAGAAGAGGTAAAAACTGATTATAAGAACAATGTCCAGAGAGCGGAAGCAATACCCACCGAAAGAAGAAAGAGAGCCAAAACTAATCAAAAGAACAGCGCTGATTTACAAGATGACGACTTTTTACCACTCGACTACTACAGTGACTCTGAAGTTTCTTCTAGTATCGACAGAAAGAATGCAGCACTTGGAAGTGAAATCAGTCAATTGTTGCAAAAAGTCAATGGCAAGAGTGATGAGATCGAAATGACTAATGACTGCCCTGTAAATATCTACTTTTCATCTAGAACTCACTCACAACTCAACCAGTTCTCGCATCAATTAAGACTCACTAAGTTCAACTCTTCATTTGAAGGTGTGGAAGAGCGTACCAAGTATTTACCACTTGGCTCGAGAAAACAGCTATGTATAAATGATAAAGTTAAAAAAATCTCCAAAAATGACTTGAACCTTAACGATGCTTGCGTGGATCTACAGAAGCAGAAAGAAGGTTGTGAATTCTTGCCCAAAGATTATATGAACTCGTCTTTAACAAAGAAATTGGCAGATCTCAGTATGACTGAAGTCTATGACATCGAAGAATTAGGTGAATTGGGAACTGATTTGAAAGTGTGTCCCTACTATACAGCAAGAAGAGGAGTCGACATGACCGAAATAGTATCTTTGCCATATCAGATGCTTCTACAGGAATCAACAAGAAGTGTGCTTAATTTGAAGATCGAAGACTCTATTGTGATTATTGACGAGGCACACAATTTGTTGGATGTCATTTCGTCCATTCATTCTGTTTCGATTAATATCGAAGAGATACAAAGGATAATAAAATCTTTGAGATTCTACTTGAACAAATTTATCAAGAGGCTAAACAGTGGCAATAGAATCCACTTGATGAAATTAATCAAACTTTGCCAATTATTGATCACCTTTATCGAAGCACAGGCAAAGGCAGGGTCAAATAATGTAGGAAGCGAAATAAATGTGAACGATATCTTTCAAAACTCTACTGGTGATATGTTGAACATACACAAGATTGAAACATTTTTGACCAAGTCAAAAATTGCTTACAAGATTGAATCTTATATGGAAAAGAAGAGCGATGTGGAAAACTCGAAGCCCAGCAGTTCTAACCCGTTGTTATTCAAGATGGTAAAGTTTTTAAAAAGCTTAGTGAACCCCTCCAGAGAAGGAAAATTCTTCTGGGACACTAACAATGGAGTTGTATCAATAAACTACTTACTTTTGGATCCTAGTACTATTTTCAAGGAGATAGTAACTAAGGCAAGGTGTGTATTGTTGTGTGGTGGTACTATGGAGCCGGTGTCTGATTTCAAGAACTACTTATTTCCATACGTGGACAGGGCCAAGATTAAAACATTCAGTTGTGACCATATTATTCCGCAAGACAATTTGAAAGTCTTTCCTATTGGTTCGAACAACGGGGTAGACCTCGAGTTTCTGTTTGATAAAAGGAATAGCAGTGCCATGATAATTTCGTTGGGTGAAACAATTTTCAAGATATGTCAACAAGTTCCAGGTGGTGTGGTTGTATTCTTCCCAAGCTACAAGTATTTGAATCAGGTATTGAGTGCTTGGAAGGGTCAGCCAGACAATCTTCTCAAACGAATAGAGTCATGCAAAGCGGTTTTTCAGGAACCCACGAACTCATCACAAGTGGAGACCGTACTTTCAGATTATTCTAGAGCCATCAAGGAAGATAGGAAAGGAGCAATATTGCTTTCGGTTGTGGGTGGTAAAATGTCTGAAGGAATCAACTTCTCCGATGAATTGGGTAGAGCTGTGATCATGGTAGGGTTGCCATATCCAAACGCCTACTCCGGCGAACTAATAGCCAAGCGGAACTTCATAGAGTCGGAGACTATTGATCGTGGAGGATCTCTCCAAGAAGCGAACAGAAACTCCCAGAGTTACTACGAGAATATCTGTATGCGTGCCGTGAACCAGAGTGTCGGAAGAAGTATTAGACACATAAATGATTACTCGATAATCTACTTAGTAGATGCGAGATACCGTTCCACTTCCATTCAAAGCAAACTAAGTGGATGGGTTAGAGAGAAACTACAATTAAGACGTAGTTCTTTGTCTGAAGTAATAGAAGAAACTAAAGAGTTCTTCGATTCAAAGTCTATTAGCAGGTTAGGATAATATTTATAGAACTAATTTATAGAGGGTATACTACATCACTGCGTAGCACCCATTTCTCACCACCTCTGACCATTTCACCTTCATGTCTGAGACAATCGTCGCCGTGTTTATGCAAAAGAGCCATTCCCTTTCCCGGGTGTATGTTAAGGGGCTCAACTCCTCTGATATCAGGATGGAATATTGTTCCTCCTCCCAAGAACTCTTCATCTCCAGTCAAGTATATCAATAGAGTCCATTTCGTTCTTCCTTTCGTTGTGCCTTTTTCATTTGTGGGACAAGTCACAGATTCATCGTAATGCAGATTGAAATGGTGTCCTTTCTTATAACGATAGACTCTCAATTGAGGATTCAATCCACAAGCACCCTTGAAGATACGCCTAATTTCTTTCAACTCTTCATCTTCATATTCCGTGTCTTGCAATAATAACTGCTTTAAGTAGTCCCATAGTATTTCAGCTGATTTGAAATCATTCAATGCACATCTGTCGTTAACACGAACAGCATAATCTTTACTTTTCACCAATGGGGTGGTTTCCAATGTGAGGTCTTTCTCAAAGGACCTAATAAGCTCGTTGCATAGTTCCTTGGAAAAGAAGTTATCTATTACTATTATCTGATCTTCTACTACTGTTTCTGGCTGTGGTTTGTAGAACTGCTTCGTCAAATTTCCAGATAAGTTCACAAAACTTTCTGGAAAGCGGTACACACCACTAGATGTCGACTTGGTCTTCTTTGGCGCCATTAAGTCTCTTATATGTCCTCTACTAACGTTTCACGAAGAATAAACTCATTTACATAAATAAAAGTCAAAGAAGATGCGATTCTGATATCAGCGCCCAAATAGGAAATGATGCGGTGAAGAAAACTACTGAACTCTACAGATATTTGATATTGTTAATTTATGCCAAAACTTTTAATGTAAATTCGTCTATATGAATTATTGATATACTATTCTATACTACAACAGAGATTCTAAGTTGATTAACAAACTGTAGGTCTCTCTAGGCATCTTGTACTGCACCATTCCGGCGTAGATCATGCAGTTTTTGGCTCTCTTCTTCAAATCGGCCAACTCCTCTCTTTCGTTACCAAGTGCTTGGTATCTCTTAGTTAAAATCGAGAAATTCAACTGCGAGATACTGGTCATAATCATGATTAAAAGAGATGGGATCACCTTGATCAAGTTGTCATCCAAGTGGTTGTTTTGAATTAACTCGCTTGCCTTTCTGATGCTTATCAAGTTGTCGTCCAGGCCAAGAGGGATTAATCCCAACTTTTTGATCTCAATTAACACTTGATGGAAATCCTTTCTGATGAACAAATCACGGATGTCGATAATAGGCAACAATAAGTCACAAGTTTCCTTCTTTTGTGGGTCGATCTTCTCAAGAATGAAACTGTTTATGTTGAAGATCTTTACGATATGACGGGCAAAAAGTATGACGTTATTATCAATGGTGTCATGTGCACCCTTACTATCCACAGAACCACCAGATAACACCTCGTAGTTACCATATTGTATGATAGGTTTGTCCAATTCAGTAGATGACAAAATTTCTGCGAGAAGCTTGTTGATTAAAGAAATAACCGTGTCAAATTCCTGACACAATTGGTACAATAACAAGGCGTCAAATATTCTACCTTCGTCCTCACACTTGATAGCACTCCTCTCTATGATTTGCAGGTAGAACTCCTGAAGGTCGTCCAACTTGATTAAGGAACGTTGTCTTTCCAAAATACCTGGAATCTTGCTTCCGTTCATTTGGTTCATTTCTCCAAGTAACATAGAAAACTCGCGAGATATCAAAATAAGTTCCCTCAAAGCTTCATGACATTTGGAAATTTCTTCCTTGGAATTTCCACCATTTGACATGGCGATTAAGATCAAATATTGACATGCTACCTTTGGATCACTGATCTTGAAACTTCTCGTATAAGACCCCAAAAGTCTACTGAAATTAATCTCGTACTCGTTAGAGCGAACAATTAAGAGCTCGTCCTTATTGTTATAACTGGATACCTTTAACAAACCGTAGTAGTTCAAGCCAATGGCTAGATGTACAGCATCGCATTCGTTAATGAAGTCATAAGCATACTGCACAGCCAATTCATACAAGCCCACTAAGATCAATGTCTTGAGATACATAGGATTATTGGACGAAGTATTGAAGTACTTAGGACCAATCGGCATGATTGAATTTTGCAAATTGACCAAAGAGTAGTTTTCAAAGATCAAGTTTGACTCATTATTCCACTGGTGCTCGTTGATAATTGATAAATGAAACCATAACCAGTCTTCGATACTAAGGTTAATGGCTTGTGGAAGAGACTTCTTGCTTAAATCGCATTTACCAACAATCTTATAAACGGAGTACTTGTATGGGTCGAAATTGATGGCACTATCAATATCATCTATGATAAATTGAAATTGTTGGTTGAATTCAGCATGCAACTTCTCGTTCAATCCACTAGGCAAGATATGATCTTCACTTGCAACGTACTTTCTTAGGTAAATAGGAAAGTTCATATCAAACTTGTTGAATAAGTCTTGGTTACGGGTGACCAAGTCCAACGCATCATCATAGAGGCCACTTCTAAGTAGGTAAAAGATAAGAGCCCAAATGGGTGTTCCGTTGACACTGAGGGTCTTACTTAATAAGTCAGAGTCATTTTTGAGGATAACCTTATCGATGAAATACGATATCTTATTCAAGTTAGATGGTGGAAGGAACTCTGGTCCCTTCTTGTTATCCTTCAAATAAAGCTCTTCCATGTACTTAAAGAACTCAGATTCAAGGTATGACTTGCTACTGTTTATAGTGCTCAACTTAGAAGCGGGTTGGCTGTAGAATTTCTGTTCTTGATTGGTTTTAGTGAACTTCTCATTTGTTAATTCAATGAGGATCTTCCATACTTCTGTGATTTGTCTTGACTTCAAGTCATTTTGAAGTTTGTTTAACTCAGCAAAGTTAAGGGACAATGGAAAGTTTCTGTTCTCCAAACGGGCCTCATTTAATTGATATATGATCTTTGCATGGTTCTCGAACTTATCACGAGGAAGTTGCTTTAAGGAGGAGGTACTACCACCAGTCGTAGTTTGAGATCTCAACGGCGTGAGGATGTTATAAGCTCCCGGGACAGACTTGTTCCATGTTATGGAATTCTTCAATATATCCAGGGTATTTTCGGTACTGCTTCTGAGTCCTATTGATTTACGCAATTCGTCTCTTCTGACTTTCCAGTCGATCAGGATGTTTGAGCTGATGAATTGGTCAAAATCCTTGGATGCAAGGTTGAGTGATTGTTCTATAGTGTTGAGAATATTCTCGTCCTTTTTGGCATTGAGGTAGTTCTCGATATTCGAATAGGAAGCAGTATTGACTGCGCTTCCTACAGCTGCCAAGGAAGAAGAGCCGGCGATTCCTGCTCCTCCTGCGGCAGAATTGGCTGGCAAATGAATCAGATTCAATTCCGATTCGATCTCCTCAGCGCTGATTCCACTTGAAGCCAATAAGTAATGTGCTTTCGTGAAGTTGACGTCCTTTTTAGACGAGTCTTCTGTTCTTCTCAATTTCTGGGACTTTCTCTGCAACTCCTTCAACGTCAAGTGAACCGAGCCCAATTCGAGATTGTCAGATTTGGGCAAGTTGTGAGCCGACTCCAAGAGATCCTTTATGAGTTTTGACGAGCTTTGGTTGAGTGAAGATGGCAAAGTCGTGGTGTTATTGATATTAGATATGTTCGATGCGCTTGATACATTGGCACCCAACGAGGCAACAGATCCACCTACACCGCCGAAATTGGATGATCCGCCTTTCAAATTACTGCTGTTACCTAATCCCGAGAACGCATTCATCTGGGATTGACCACCCGTGGAACTGGCTTGCGTTCCAAACGACGGTTGCTGGCTGCTGCCCAAGAGCGAGTTTGCTCCTAGAGAAGACGATCCCAAAGTAGATTGCTGCTGTCCTGGGTTGTTCTGGGCATTTGGCGCCCCGAAAGAGCTGCCAAACGGCCCCGAGCCCGAATTCGTCTGATTGCTCTGTCCAAACAACGACATCTTCCCCTATTTATGCTGATCCCGCTGCTGTTTACACCTTTAACAACACTTACAACCCTATTCATCAACACTCTTTTTACAGCACTGGCACGAGAAAAACAGCCACCAAAATTCGCACTGCGAAGAATGCGACCGGTTACCCGGCCACCAACAGGGAATCTTTTTTCGGCGTGTGATGGCGGGAAAATTTTGCCTATAAAAAGGCAGCCGATGCACCGTTGTTTAGAGATGTGTTTAGCTCTTCTTCATTAACTTTGTCCAAAAGTAATCCATCACTTAGACAGTGCATTGTAATGGACCTCGTGTGGCTGCCCAGGGTGGCGCTGTCAGTTTTTGGCGGCGTTGTCCTCTCGAGTGCAGTTGACGTGGTCGACTCTATCATTCTCAAATGCGATTGTTGATGGAAAGAGCGAGTTTGTATCTTTAAGAACCTGTCTGGAAGTTATGATGAAAGAGAGGTGTCAGATGATCCATATATTTGTAATTAAGGAAGCTCTGATTGCTGGTGGCTGCTTAGCTGCGATTTGAGCTGACTGGGTGTAGATTTGTCGTTGTAGGAACTGTAGTGAACTCGTTAAAAGTGTGCTTGAAGATGTGGAACCTCTGACTAGTACTTGGAGGATAATATTTCTAATCCTATAGTCAACTTCTTGGGAGTTCTACTGTTAGGTTTCTTATTCATTTATGATAGCGGTTATATCTTCTGATTCTTTCCAATGGATGCTCTGTTGACGGAGTAAATGGTTACTCTTTCATCCGGAGCGATTTGCAATAAGTTACCAGGAATCTGACTGAATCAAGTTGAACTGTTCCCTAAATGGCTACACAGTTACCTCTCAACTCTTTTCTTTCTACACTTTCACCGCCTCCAATAAAGTCCCTACAATCTACACTTCTCACTAGAAACATCGATCCAATTATCGATCTAGACTATTTACACAGACAAACTCTATATAACATCTAAACTAGTAAGTAGGATATGAACGAAAACCCTTGTTTCAGGGGCCCCAAAAAACTTAATAATAGAATTGAACAAACTTGGCTTCACAGCCGTATTAAGGCTGTATCACTAGAAATTACAAGGGAAAAGCGATCATGGCGGCTCTATAATGGCTGCGAAAAGGAAACTTAACTTTTTGCATCTAAAACAAACTCAATGAACGGAACATGCGAAATGGATAGTAGTAACTGTTTAAATGTCAGTCAAACAGACGTCTGGGAATTCAACTTCCTCGTTGTTGTGGACACCTCCAGCGAAGGACTCTCTACAAGACCAACTCTTGATAGGGAACCACCAGTAACCAAGAGCCCAGATCAAGTAGACGGCAATGACAGCAGACACATAGTTCATGGTGTCGGCAGTGACAGGCATGAAAGATGGGAAAGAGAAGAAAACACATGCAAAAATGGCCCAAGCGATGGTAACGTAGTTGGCAAACAAACCCCAGTTACCTAACCAGAAAGGTCCGTGCTTGATGTTGTTTCTTCCACGGTACAACAAGGAGATTGTTGGCACCATGTAACTCAATAACAAGAAGGTGATACATCCAACAACCATGGAGTTGAAGGCAGCGTCACTGGCAAGATAAAGACATCCCAAGCAAGCAACCCAGAAGGAGGAGAACAAGTGAGCGTTCAATGGAACACCTAACTTAGGGTCTACGATGGCCAAGTACTTGGAGAAAGGTAAACCGTTGTCTCTAGCGAAAGACCAACACAAACGTGTTTGCCATGTGTGACAACTGATAGTACAACCACAAGCAGTGACGAAAATCAATGCACCAAGACAAATGGCACCAGCCTTGTTACCCAAAGCTTGGTAGTAGATGTCCAAGATTGGCATACCGGTGCTGGAGTTGTAGATATCTTCCAAGTTTCTGATACAGAAGAACATAGCAATGGAGTAAGTCAAGGCAGTGACAAAACCAATGGTGACAGTTGAGAGAATGGCCTTTGGAATGTCGGTTCTTGGCTTGGTGGTTTCTTCAGCCATGTGACAAGCAGAGTCCAAACAAGAGAACGACCAGTTAGGGTTGATCAAACCAACAATGAAAGCAATACCAGCACTACCCCAACCGGTTTCGTTCTCGAACTTGGTGAAGACGAAGCTGGCTGGTTGGTAGTTTCCTCTGGACATGACCAACACGGTGATGGTGATGGTGATGTACGAGAAGATCGAGGTGTACAACACACCTCTGGCTAAGTAAGGCAACCACTTACCGTAACAGTTAAAGATAACCAAGAAAGCATTGATCAACTGGTAGATAACGAACAATTGCCACTTCTTGACTTCATGGTTAGGGTGAGACAACACCCAGAATCCCATCAACTCTTGGGCAATACTAAGAGCCATGGAAGCCGAGGTGAAGAGCGAACCAGCCCAGGCTAAGGATCCACAGAGGTAAGCTAAGAAACTGGAGTACTTCTTTGGGGCTAACACTCTGGACCACACGTACTGGCCACCAGCAGAGGGAATGGCAGAAGACAATTCAGACAAAGTGATACCAATACAGTAAGAGATGGCAACGACAATAATAATACCATAGACAATCAAAAGAGGACCTCCGGATTGGATACCGGTGATCAACGAGGCCGAGATACCGAACCACGAGTTGGTCAAACCGAAACCAATACAGATGACGGAGTAGGTAGAGAAAGTTCTCTTCAAGGCTCCACCGTTGGAGATGGAGACGGTTTCTTGATTCAAGCTACCATTGTTGGACGACTTCTCGAAGTTGTCTTCGCTCTTACCGTAGAAGTCACTGGAGACCTGGGCATCGGCGTACTTTTCCGACTTGAATTCAGACATCTTGATGCTGTGCGAAGGCTGCTACTAGATCTATATATATGTACAAGCGCAGAGACAAAACGGGTCCACAATACGAAACAACAACACAAGCGATACTAGCCACGAGAGGTGAAGTGAAAAATTCGGGCTTTCAGCAAACTTTATACTAAAACGGAAAACGAGAACACAAGCCCTTCTCAAAAAAAAAAGAAAGAAACCGTTGCATTTCTCCATTCCAATCAGAACCCATCGAACTTCGAATTACTATCGTGTGGATGGAGTGAAAAAAAATGCCCTAATAATATTAATGTGGAAAACGATACGGGGACGTGGAGGAGTGCATGCCGTAGTCACCACTCGGCGAAAGATAGTGTGAGATTGGAGCAATCAGAAGAGAGCAGAGCAACCAGAGAAGGCAGGTAAGCCTTAAGCGTGTGTAGGAAGAGAAAACCACAGGAGGCATGTGAAAAATTTGTGTTGGGTCGTGCTGTTGCTACAGAGTCAGCCCAGAATAGGCAATATGATGGATAGGGTTTAATAGTTTAGTGGAATGAGGATCTGGCATGATACAGAGATGGGATGAGGTTTCGCTGGTGCTGGAGTGGTTGTGGTGAAGAGACCCCTGCGATCGTGTTGCAATGGTAAAACGTTCAAGGAAAAGTTAATGAATAGAGTAATGGGCTGTTGTGAAAAAGCCATCTCGGTAAAAAAAAAATTGATCGGTAGATCTCTCAATAGAGGCACAAAATGGTACATAAGCATGAACTCCTCGGCGAGAATAAGAAGGCTTTATGGGGTATTTTGTGGTAAATGAAATCGTAGAAATGGGGTTTCGAATTGAAATTGCATTGTATAGATCGTCGTATCATGTACAATATACGTTTTGTCGGCGCATGGTATACGGCGTACGTTTATCTCCATCTCTGCCATGCGGTGATCTGTGCAGCTTGTGTATATAAGATGGTGCCAATGGCTAGTGAATTTTGCAAAAATATCTCACCACATACGTTTCTGATCATGAACACAGTCTACCCATGTGTCGATATCAAAGATCGAGTGGTACTTTTGAGTTAACAAATGTCCACCAGTTGGAGAGATCCACAAGGTATGTCATCTTCAGTAGTAGAAGCACATAAACTGAATTTGATTAAAAGTAAAATAAGAAGATATTGCGTCAATACAAGACGATGGTAAACTAATCTGAGTTAAGTTATCATTTTGATTGGGCACTAAGTCGCCTTCAAAGCTGAACGCATTAACTCGAAAAAGTGCATCATGATACTTGAATATCCGGATGTTAGCACACATATTAACTATATAACGATTGACTGGGACATTGCGTTCCATGCATAGACCAGTTGCCTCTATTCTTGTAGTTAACGGTTTAACATCTTCATTAAGGATCTTCTCCGATGAATATCTGATGAATAACCTCACTTCACTATCATTAGATTCGTGTTCAGATGATTAGCAACTTCTTACTGTGCTTAGAATGCACTCCTTAAACATCTTGGTTAAAACTCTCGACACTTTCTAGATACTTTCTAGACAGCACCAAATTCATATATACTTCCACATTATTATGTAAAAGTTCAACGACGTAAAATGACAGATCCAGATTCTCACAGACATTAAACGTTTTGATAGCCGTTGTGGCCCTCAATAATGAACTATAGGAAGTACAACCCCGACACAACGAATCTCTCGTAAACCTAAAATTTCTTCATGCCTAACAATCCGACAAACGCCATCTCCCCGGATGGACTAGTCGATTAAAAGTGCATGAACAGAACTTCCGCCTTGATCTGCGGCAAGGATGCCACTGAGATATGCACTCTGCAGGAGTACATAATACACTTAATGTAACGTCACTTCAAAATACCTTCATGGTAGAATCACGTGCAGAAAAGCACGCGATGAATAATTTCAATTCTAGGCTGTTGGAGTCTTGGTGGGTTAAGCGAGTTACCATAGTAGAAATTAAAGAAGAGCCATGTATATCAATTTCTGCACACCTCTATAACTCCTTCTTTTGATGTAAAATGGGGCCATTGGAGAGCATTTTTCCGTAAACTGGCGCCGATTACTAATTTGTATTCTGCTTCACACCGCCTTGCTTTATTAATTCAGTGACAGTGCCGGAGATTGGTACAAAGAGTCCACTAGATTCTTGTGGTGTCGTATTTTTTACAACTGAGCGAGCATGCAATGCTGAATAAAAATATCCAGCATACACGCGGGTAGTCCTTTCAAAAAGGCATAACAAGGTGTCATTTATTGATGATTCGGATGTTCCAGAGTGTCGTCTGTTTTTCAATTCCGTGGTGAGCTAAAATTGACTTGGAATGTTCGGTGGTTTGCAAAAAGTTCTCAGCCACTACTGTAATAGAAATATCAGAGAAAATTAGTGAAAAAAATTATGATTACACTCATTTGCGGTTCTTAAGAAGAAACGATGGCTACAATTAAACGCCTTATCTTCTCCCTCCGAAATGTTCATCTGCGGTCTAACATCTCTTGTTACGAGATCCAGATATCCGTGCATGTAAAATCTTCGAGTAAAATTCAAAAACCACAATTGCTTCTAAATGGTGTCAACAAGGAGTCTATGCGGCGTTTGCGAAAGCGGAGTATGGGGAGACTACGAGAATGAGCTTATACGAAGATAACGGATAGGTGGATTTAATATTATTTTATCGAAAATATCAATGCCCTAGACAGTACGATCGACGGATTTGCATCTCGAAAAAGGTAAATCAAAAGCAGACATACTTTCCCTTAATCCAGTTGGCAAAGTGGTTATGAGAACAGTTTAATGAGTGCATAAAAGGAAGTACTATTTACATGGAAAGAAATATCTGCGTAGTATCATAGGCTTATGTGCTACGGGATGTAATGCTTCAACTATCGAATGATTCCCGTACCATGTAAGTTGCCAATGATTTTGTATTGAAGTTCTTGTACAGAAAATTTGGACTTACTGAGGGTCAGTTACAAACCTACTAAGTAAGAGCTAGAACTAATAGTCTGTGGGTAGTAGTGTTCGATCAAGGCTTACCAATGTGCCGCTGGAACAAGTGTCTCTACAGTTGGCTTCAGAAACTACTGCTTATACGATGGAGGCTTTATGGAAAATATATTTACATTCATCGATAATCCAATTAGATCAAGAAGCTCCTTGGAAGACACTATCTGAGCCGAATACGAAACAATTTTTTACGAGTGCAAAGTTCAACGTGGCAGAGGACTTCAGTTTGATCGTTTGCGAATCTGATGGTGATTATTGATCGATTACACTACGTAATCCACTATCCACTTCAGCATTAAACCGCCCCCATCTAAATATTTTGTAGGATAGTACTGAGCACTGATATAATTACGAAGAAGTTCATCAAAACGCAAAAAATATCCTAGAGGCGTAAGAGCAGAGATTGCTAGATGTTAAAGCCCTGCTATTTTCTCGTAAATGATCTATATTCTAAATCTGTTAACGAGCGACAAGTTGAGCTTAAAATTCTAATAATTTCTTGGCTCATTATCTTTATCCATGAATCCTCGAATCTCTCAGAGTGATCCCCCAATATTGAAGTGCCCAGAATAGACCGTGATATTCTACACATACACTTCCACTTCATCTATACATTAACGTCTACTAGGAAAGGATCAGAAACTCTGTTTTCTGCAATAGGGAACGAATAATATGGTGATATCCCCAAGATTTCACGATATTTTTTGCCAGATATTTTACTAAAAGACGGTGCATTATAATAATATATCTCGGATACCAGAAGTGGATGGGAACTAAAGGGAATCCGATGTCTTGCTATCACGTTTATCGATGCCTTGAATTGCTTCTCAACTCTATAAGATGATAGAATGTCCGCCAAGATGAACAATTGAAGTATTTTATTGACATTCCCCGGAGCGAGTCGTCGAAAGTAACGCAATATGTTCGAATACTCACATTTTATACTACTAATACTCTTCGCTAAATGCGTTGCAAGCGTAACAACAACAATTATTTCTGTCGATACAACAGAAACAGGCACTCCAATCACAGGTGAATTGGTTGTGATGTTTGCAAATTTCGAAGCAGTGGACCCAGGGGAAATTAATCTTGAAAACTATCAGGGGGATGGATCAATTACCATAGAGTCGATAAATGATCCATTGGATTTTCAAATTTCTCTGCAGTTATTTAATTCAGTGAATTTCCTTCTTGAATCATTCAATGGTCAACCTTTTAGCTTTAGTTTTACTGGTACATTTAACAATGACCAGGCCACTATGTACTTTGGAACCACAACAGATGCTGCTTTCCCGTTTTCAGGCGCAGAATTCGTCAATTTCATGGGTTCAATATACTTCCGACAACTTGAAAGAGGTTCAGGTGGTGGGATAACTGTAAATTTTCCTTACTTCTCAAATGACTATGGGGCGGGGATCAGTATCGTCAACCAGTTGTTCAACTTAAATTCGGATCTTCAAGGTAATGGTTGTTTTGGTTTATTTGAGGAATCTGCTTTATATATTCAACTGGCTGTTTCAATAGATGCATCACAACATATTAACCTAGCTTCATCTGAATCATCACTCAGAGTTGGAGCTGGTCTCTATAACTCAGAAAACCCCATCTGTACGGTTACTAATTTTGGATCGGGAAATACAATTGGTTTAGATACTCCTCTTGATTGTATTCTGTATGACACAGTCTCTGGAATATTAATATTAGGTTCCCTAGGTGAAACAAATGCATTCAATATAGGACTTGGATATGATCCTGATGGATTTTCCATCGTGTCAGACGATTCTAAAGGGTTAATCCCAGTTCAGAATAACGCAGTTGCGTATCTCGATCCTCCCCCGGTGTCGGGAAGCTGTTTGAATGATTTGTGGCCCAAGCCAATATCATATACTTTCACTACTGCAGTCACTGCGGATGGTCAATTGACAACAATTAGCGGTGCTGTGACCATTTCAGAAACGGAAGGTACAATGACTACATCCACATCATACTTCCAACCAACCCTAACCACATTTCTTTTAGCGAAGAGAACTCTCACTCCGACTTCAGTTCTGAAATATTGCCCTGTAAAAAGTTCAACTTCCAGCTCTGAATCGTCTCCATCCGAAGTTTCGTCCTCATCTGAGGTATTGTCTTCATCTGAGGTATCATCTTCATCTGTTGCATCATCTTCATCTGAGGTATCATCTTCATCTGAAGTGTCATCCTCAACAACAGCTTCTTCTGAGGTTTCATCTTCATCTGTTGTCTCGTCCTCATCTGTTGCATCATCTTCATCTGAGGTATCATCTTCATCTGAAGTGACATCCTCAACAACAGCTTCTTCTGAGGTTTCATCTTCATCTGTTGTCTCGTCCTCATCTGTTGCATCATCTTTATCTGAGGTATCATCTTCATCTGAAGTGTCGTCTTCATCTGTTGTATCATCATCATCCGTTGTGTCATCTTCTTCTGATGTATCACCATCTTCTGAGCTATCATCCTCATCTGTTGCAGCATCATCTGTTGCAGCATCATCTGAAGTGTCATCTTCATCTGAGGTATCATCCTCATCTGTTGCAGCATCATCTGAAGTGTCATCTTCATCTGAGGTATCATCCTCATCTGTTGCATCATCTTCTTCTGAGGTATCACCATCTTCTGAGGTATCATCCTCATCTGTTGCATCATATTCTTCTGAGGTATCACCATCTTCTGAGGTATCATCCTCATCTGTTGCAGCATCATCTGAAGTGTCATCTTCATCTGAGGTATCATCCTCATCTGTTGCATCATCTTCTTCTGATGTATTATCTTCATCCGTTGTGTCATCCTCATCTGAGGTATCAACCTCTTCTGAGGTATCACCGTCTTCAATTAAATCAACTTCGCCAGAAGAGTCTTCTTCATCTGAAGTGCCATCAGTAGGATCTACTGAGGTGTCATCAGTAAGCGCTTCGGTGGTTTCCTCTCCATTCCTGTCTTTTGGAAACACTTCATTACTTTGGTCTTCGGAGTCACTAACAGTGCATACGCCACAGAGTCTAACTTCAACATCTAGTGAAATAGCAGGGTCATTATCTAGTTTTGAAAGCTTGTTGTTATCCTCATCTTCTTCGTCTCCTTCCATATTGGTCTCTTTATCTTTTTCATCTGTGCCTCCTTCCTCTCAGTCAACTGGCTCTTCTTCAATTGCCTCATCATTACCGATACCTGCACTGTCGCTGGTGGTTTCAACCGTGCTGGTACTGTCGCTCGTGCAATCTACCACCACCTTAAGTTTCCAAATCACGGCAATAGCAAATCCCCCACAGATATTCCATGAACTCGTCAGCTTTGCCGACCACAACGTCACATTGTCAGAAAACAATGGTCCGCTTTTTCAATTAGTGCTTCCAGATGGTTATCTTAAAATAAATGGGTTATATGTACACACCAACCCAGAGTCTGGATTGTTTCTCGATGAGAGTCCATTTGATGGATGGCTGGCGATTGGAGAACCCAACGCATTTGCTAAGAGATCAGATGAGAACCAAATCCTCGAGATGGAAAGTGGACAGCATGATTTCTACTTCTGTCCAAACGAACAGTCTTCTATTCAATTGAGCTCCATTGCACCGGATTGCATTATTGGAGAGTTATACATTTTAAATGAGGCTATTGTTGCCAGTTCTTCGACTCCAGAGAGCATCTTCTCTACTTCACTAGAAAATAGTAGATCTTCAATCATAACAACTGTAATCACTTCTAATGAAGTTATAACAATAACTGAGTGTCCTAGCACAGTTACTGATTGCCCTGCTACGTCCACTAGAACAACCACCATCCCTGTTACTATTACAACTACTTATTGCCCTGAGCCGACTTCAATTGAATCAACGTTCACATCTACTTACGCTTTTTCCGAGACTCAAATTATCACTAGCTGTCCTTCAAAGAAATGCACTCCAGGTTATAAAGAGACCACTATAATTGAACAAGTAGTTACAACAACATATTACCCTGTTGTTACCACAACTATAAAGGCCTCGGAGGCTGCTACTCAGGTGACTCTTGTGGAAGAAACGACCGGAGTATTAGTAGAGGGAGAAACTGGAAAAGTTATTGGCCCAGAGAATACCCCTGGGGCTCCTTTGAAGACCAAAAGTTTTGGTATTACAGAAGGTAATATCCCTGCAACATCTAATGCTGTCGCTGGATCATCAGGAGAAGGTGTACCAATAACGAAATTAGAAACTACCACACTTCAAATTGGGCTTGGTACCCCAGTAGCTAAATCCTTAGCGGAAACAGTTGCAGCAGAGCTGCTAGAAGCAAACCCTTTGGCTTCTGCAATGTCTCAACCTGCTGTATTATCTTTTTCTGTTTCATCTGTTAACTTACCTTCAGAAACTGTCGCGATCAGCAATCTAGTAGGGAGCGGTGCTGAAAGGGCGTTTAGGAACACTATACCTTTGCTCATTGCAGGGTTGGTGTTGTTACTATAGAGATGCGAGCGTTAATTTTCATTCTTTCGGGTTATGTATATCGCTTCTTTCGGTTCTTTAACTTTTTCTTCCATTCACACTTCAATCTCCAGTGTATAACAAGACTGTTGGAATGAAATACTCATTCAAACGATTTGCTGCCTATGAATAGCCACACTTTTTTGCTCCTATTCCAAATCCTTTTCTAGGTGTATGCGGCTTGCAATGGAATAAACATAAACATCGTTGCTCTATGCCCTGTAACCTTTCTTCGTAGACCATTTCATTGACTGTGCCATTAAAAGTACATAAAACTGAATTACCGCCTTGTGCTGCGTCACGGATGTTACTCTTCCTGTGGAGTGCTCATTCTTTGAATGTAACGTCACTTCAAAAACACCTCGATGACTAAGTCACGTTCAAGAGTGCACGTGATGACTAAATTCAATTTTAGCCTGTCGGAGTCAGTTGTACGTTGAGCGAATTATTACGTAGGCCCTATACCTCGTATTCAATACAGTGAGAATGCGCGAAGTTCCGGATTAGCCCGAGCACACATAACTACCAAGACTCAACATTGCAGTGGTGGTTAAGCAATATCCGCAGCTTCGGAGCGATATAGGAGTCAAGGAAACAGGCAAACAGGCACTGAGAAGGTCATTCAATTGGGCATTTCGTGTGGTTTAGGGATAATACGTCAAAATCCGTCCTACAACTTGGCAAAAAGCGCACATGAACAAAATTGAGCGATGATGTCATGAATCATTGTTAGGGTGGAAGTGGCTTCAGAATAGGCCATTAACTGGGCCGAATTTTTGCAATTAAGGTTTTGCGTTAACAAGTAACATAATTTTCACAATAGGAAACGTACCAAGAACCTCCCTGAATGTATGGCATTCTAATCACGAGTTCACGTGTTTCCCGTCAAGGGCTACACACCTTAAAATGTGGAGTCGGCTTTGTGCGAGAGCGTTTTGGCACTGGTTCCCATGCATCCTCGAAGCAGTGACGACATGTTGTAAGTCCGCTGAGGCAATTGTAGACGCCTGGACGATATTCCTTGATTCCCTTCCTTCCAACTATTTCATGTGTAGCAAACTAAGAGTTGGTCAGGGCCCCGGGACAAGTCGCTACGATCGAAATCTCTTTTCTTATCTGTCACTCGTTTTCAGCTTGTACCTGTAGTCGTCTGAGATACCACGGTTCCACCGTTAGCCTTTGACCTGCAACGCCCACTACGTCTGCCTGCCCCATTTGCTTACTTCTCGATCTGGATATCGGTTAGGTAGCTACATCCCCAGGTAAACGTATTTGACTCTGTGCCGTTCCGACTTGTTCCATTGCTCCTGCACACCACCCGATTCTGGTGTCTTCATTTCCCAATCGGACTCCGTTTCGCCAGCGGTTTTAGTGATGATCCACGGCTCGGAGCTGTCAAGCGAAAGCTGTAGAGAACCTTTAACGAAGGAGGCAGCGGGATCCAAAGGCAGATACCAGGACACCACACTATGAAATGACAAACGAACACATTCTTCGCAAATATCCAGAGGCCTGGAGGCTTTCGGAGGCACCGTCTGCGGTGGAATCCCCTATCTATGTGACGGAGAAATTGTTACGATGGATCCCCACAAAAGGCGTGCTCAGTAACTCGTGCGCGCTGTACCGGTGACGCTGTTACGCCCTCGCTGGGTGGGCTGGCAGACTGGCTATTTTCACCAGGGAGCCATTGTGAGTCTCTGATAGTCACCTTTACGAAGACGGGACACAACAATGGAGCGATACAATGGATAATCCGTCTTTTGCCCGTGGTCCCCAGGTTTAGTGAGTCTGGGATTTGAAGGTGGTAGCAAGATAATGTTTTTGTCCCGTTTGTAGCGGGAACAGAGACTTTATAGTGTTGTAGGTGATGTTGGCTGGTCTCCACATATCTCTGGTGGTATATTGGTTCGGTGGTGACTAGACAGCACCAAATTTTGTTTAAATTTTCAGTTACCGCCTACGTCACCACTGCTACTGGCATTCGCATTAGCTGTCGAACCGCACCCACAGCCGTGAGGGTGTGTGATCTCACTGGGAGACGTACTGGGAGTTTTTGCCCATACCGCTTCTCTGCCACTTCCATTCTTTCATCTTCACTTGCAGTAGCCTACCCTCACAAAGTACGACCATCTTGACGAACATAACACTGAGCACACCCTCACAAAGTACGACCATCTTGACAAACATAACACTGAGCACACCCTCACTCTCTCACTCTCTCACTCTCTCACCACCCTCACGTCACCACTCTCTCGCTAATTCGCACCACGAAAAAACACTCTCACTCTCACTCTCTCACGCTCCTACGGTCTCTCGTTCTTTGTTCCCTGTATCTCCAACTTTCTGGTTTCACTTTCTGTTTGTTCCCTCTTCTTCTTGGTGCTCTTTCTTCTTTTTCTCTCCAGACTCTTTCCACCGTTTCTTCTCCAGTGTTTCTAGTGCCGCCTCCGTAGTCACACCCCCACGCCCCACCACTCCACAGCGGCTCGTGTATCTCAACAGCACTCTGGCTTAATCACTTCCTACAAGTCATCCGCTTCTGCTGGGATTTTTTTCGCCCCATCATTTGATCATCATTCATTCTCCAGCATTGGAGAACAACTGGCAAACCGTCATCGGCCATTCTCCGGGGCTTTCAATCCATTCCTCCCCAGCGTCCCACAGCTGGTCCCAGCCGCTCACCATCGACATCGTGCCCTGGTTTTCTCGTAACACCGGTCCGTTGCGCTGTACTTAAGCCGTATTCCGTGCTGCTTGACTGCCAAACACAAATCGAACTCCATACAACCACAAACCCGCCGAAAGCCATCAATCCTTCGCCAGCACCCACCAAACCGTCTCCGCCGGCTCATCCCGTTACACCAACACCCCGAAACTTGTACAAATAGCTACTCTCTTCGCCCCATTTCATACCCTCATCCGTTGTTATCATACCACCATGACTTCCAATCAAGGTGAAGTCTTCTGCGGCGGCGCCACCACGTCCCAGCATGTGGACGCCGAAAACGACGACCACTTCGTGAATACAACATTCAAGTTGAAAAGAACACGGTCCATGGGTCTCTTGGACGACTTCATAGGCGATGGCATGACGCCGTCTGCCAGCGAGAATAAAGAAACACCCGAGACAATTCCCCAGGAAGATATCCAACAGCCGGTCATTCCTACGACGTTATCTTCGTCACCGATGTTGCCAAACTCATCCCTGACGTCCACCTCGTCGTCTTCGCTGGAAGACAGTGACAATAACTTCATAGCTAGTACAAGCCCTCCTTATATCGGCCCCACCAGCGATTCTCTCCCATCACACATAGTGGCATCTCCTCAAGCTTCAGCAGCATCTCCCCTTCATTCAACCACCTCACCTCCTCCATTAGACGCATCACCCACACTCTCAGCAACGCCACTAACCTTGACGTCACCGGAACTTCTTCCCCACGACGACACAGATATCATGACAGAACCATCACAGCATGTCGACTACCTCTCACACCAGTGGGACGTATCTGACATCTCAAAGTCGTGGCGTTATGTGATTCAGAAAAGAAAGGATGTAGCCAATTCAGCTCGTCTTGAAAATGCATCGTGGAGAACTTGGGCTCAGCGCAGGGGACACCTCAAGACCATCAGTCCTGAAGTGGTCAATTGGCTGAAGGATAGTGATGTCACCTGGCTTTACGGTCCGATACTTAAAGATGATGATCCTTTATACCCATCAGATCATACTCCTGATAGTAACAGTAATTCTCATAAAGCTGTCACAGCTTCATCGGCCGTTGCTGGTGATATACTGATCCCCAATCAGGATTGCGCAACGGCACCCAAGCCGATTCTCAAACGTAGAACGGTTCAAGAAACTATGATATCACACTCAAATTTGTTAAAACTTCAATTGGCAACAAATAAAATGTATCAGAAACAACGTGAAAAGCAGATCCAGTTACAGAAGGAGCAACAGATACATAGGGAGCAAGAACAGAGAGCAAATACCAACAAGAAAACTCCTGAATTTGATGATTATGATGCCATTTCTGCAAAATTAAACTCCCAGTATAAGAACGTCAACAGTACAAGCGGCGGTAGTGCAAATAGTAGTGTTGTCAAGCTACAGAGTCTATTGAAAGGGTCAAGAGGTCAAGGATCCGCCACTAACCTCAAACATCAACCCCAGACTCCAGATTTTGGTCCTTCAAAAGTGGACGAGGACACTGATGGCACTGATTTCAAAATGTTTTTAAGTCCAAGTAAGGAGAAGACGACAAGTGCTGATGCAGTCACTACGGGAAATTTGACTTCTTCCGTTCCAATGGTTTCTTCAGCAGTTGACACCATCCCAGGAGTTGGAGGTAGTAGTGTTGTCGCTAATAAAGGTATTAGTGATACTGTACTAGACGCCCAAGCTGGCCATGCCGCTCCTTCTAGTGACGGTGTATTACTGACTGGTTCTAACGCAGATCACAAGATAGCAGAGAGACATATACACTTCAACGATAAGGTTCAACAATGTATATCCATAGACGCATACAATGATGAAGAGGAAGAAGATGATGATAACGATTACTATTATGATAATGAGGAAGACTACGATGGAGAGTACGAAGAAGATGGATACATATATGAGGACGTGAACAGCTTCGGCAATGCAGGCGATGGAACAACAACCACAAGCAACCCTGCTAACATTTATTCCAGCGATGCAGACGAAGAAGCCGATGAGGATGAGGATGAGGATGATGAAGAAGGTGGATTCTTCTTGAATGTCAAGTCTCCAACTACGCCTGCAACTGCAGGCGTACCTTCGTTATCTTCTCAAGTACACCCCCAGAATACTCAGGACTCGAACAAGGAGTTGAACCGTGCAGATGATTCAGGCTCAGACTCTACTAACAATAGCAAGGTTTATAAAACTATCCATCCACTTCCATATACTTCTCTTAATTACGGGTCTGACGAAGAGAGTGACGAAGAGAATCCATACACCTCCTCATTGTCGCACAATGTGAATAATAATGTAAGCAGAGGATACGACTACTACTACGATTACAACACCGTTTATACTGTTGATCCAAGTCATGCAATCTATGGTTCGAACAAGAAAGAAACGCCAGATGTGTGCGATGTACCAGAAAATATTACCGTGGGACTGAATTTCGACTACCAAGTAATAGAAAATGAAGACGCATACCTGGCAATGAAGGTCGGTAATGGACTGCCTATCATTAATCCTGTTATCGTCAGCAATAGAAACATCACTAATGCAGGAAGTGGTCATACAAATACAGGCGCTGCTCCAGTCACTCAAGCCCCCCACGTCGGTACATCTAGTAAAATCGTGTCACTGACTGATGAAGAACAAAAGAAGACACAGAGACATATACACTTCAACGATGAGGTTAAACAAAGTATATCGATCGACGTATACAATGATGAAGAGGAAGAAGATGATGATAACGATTACTATTATGATAATGAGGAAGACTACGATGGAGACTACGAGGAAGATGGATACATATATGAAGACCTGAACAGCTACAATGATGGCCAACTGGCAAGCAAACAGTCTAACGTGTATTCCAACAATGCCGACAACGAAGCAGATGACGATGATGACGATGAGGAAGATGATGAAGAAGGTGGATTCTTCTTGAATGTCAAGTCGCCAACTACACCTGTAACTGCAGGCGTACCTTCATTATCTTCTCAAGTACACCCCCAGAATACTCAGGACTCGAACAGGGATGCAGACCAAACTGGTGCAGTCCCAGATTCTACTGACAAGGGCAAGGTTTATAAAACCATCCAACTACTTCCCTCTACATCGCTTAATTACGGATCTGACGAAGAGAGTGACGAAGAGAATCCATACACCTCCTCATTGTCGCACAATGTGAATAATAATGTAAGCAGAGGATACGACTACTACTACGATTACAACACCGTTTATACTGTGGATCCAAGTCATGCAATCTACGGTGTTAACAGGAAAGAAACGCCAGATGTGTGCGATGTACCAGAAAATATTACCGTTGGACTGAATTTCGACTACCAAGTAATAGAAAATGAAGACGCATACCTGGCAATGAACGTCGGTAATGAATTGCCTATCATCAATCCTGCTATCATCAGCAAGAGTAACATAAATAATGTGGGAAGTGGTAATACAAATACTGGTGGGTACGGATATAATGTGCAGTCGAACTCTGGAAATAGTAATATCATTGGAAACGCACCAAGAGCATCCAATGCTTCTTCCATTCATGAATCCGTCGCCTCGCCATTTCATGTTAGCGACTCAGAAGGTTCTGATGATGATGACTCAGATGATGGACTTTCTATTGGAACTAGAACATCCAGTCATTCACTTGCCCAACTGGTTTTTGGTCCTGGAATGACTTCAGCCTCTACTGCATCTCAAAAGAGCTCCAGTACTCCAAGACATTTTCCAGAGGCATTCGAAGCACCAGAACCAACCGCAGCCCCAGTCTCCGATATCAATCCAAACCACTCTTCTGCAGCAATACTGAAGATGCCTACCTCGTCAAGTTCCTTGTCGCAACTGTTCTTCAGTGGTGGTTTGACAAAGCAGAAACCATCATCTAGTGCTTTATCAGAGCTGTTCTTCAATACTCAAGTAACTCACCTGGACGAGAAGCCTGACAGCGCTCCTTCTATTACTTCATCGCGTAGAGAAGCCGAATCCGTATCTTCTCCCGTTGCTATTCAGTCCAGTCTTGCGCCATCGTCTCCATTGATAACACCAACCACTACCACATACAGAAAAGCTTCACCACTTCCACCTCACACGACGTCAGCCAATGCTTTTCTGGGATCTAGTACGCCACCAAAGATACAGCTGCCACAGCTGGCCACTTTCCCACTTCAACAACAACCAGCCGCTTCTGCATCATCAGTTTCTGTAGGCTCAGCAACGAAAAACACCTTCTTGTTTGACGACTCGGAGAGTGATTCTGATTCGGAAGATGAACGCCACCAAAGCCAAACACCACTCGTGATAAGTAAACAAAGAGGAGGAAACAATAGTCCTAGCTATGCTTCTTTGTCCCAAGTGGCTGACAAGAATGGTGTTCGTTCGCCTTCGCCAGACGTGCACTTGAACGATGATGAAGGCACGGCCAAAAACATAGTTGATCAAGCCAAGGATATGTTCTGGAATGCAGGAAGCAGTGTTAGAGGAAAGATACAAAGAAAACCACAGTGAAGAGTCGAAGCACACAACCACGAGTATTGTTGAAAAACAAGAAAGAAGAGAGAATCTACTACACAAATAGAGTACCGGGATATAATTAGTGTGCCAAATTCCCTTCGTGATAGTGTGAACTGACGATGGACTTCGTGAGCCAATCCTTATTTCATTTCATCATAAATATTCATATATTCGTATATGTTAATGTAAATTACTATTAGCAGAGCGTGTAGCCACTGAAAAGCAGTCTGTAGAACGGTATCTAATTGTTTTCTTCGACCAATATTTCTCTATTGAAGATACGTATGTCTCTTCGGGTTTAGGATAGTTTCTACCTAAACACTAATTGAAGTATCGACTACTGCATTAACAAACGAATGGCAACAAGTCATACCATGATGATAGACACACTAACGGTAAGAATTGAAAAATGCTTTTAGGTGCAAATTTAAACATGGTAGCGCGGCCCAAATAATCATCTGCTTCCATTGCGTAGCATTGCTGTATTGACATTACCCCACAATCTGTTTCTTGTCATGGACTACATCTTACTAGTAAAGTTCCTGTGTGACAGGTTTTGCTCGAAGGTTTAGACGATACTGTCTATAGCCGGGATATCGCCACTGTGTCCAATATGATAGAGTCATTCACTACAATTGGTCCCCCACCCAGTGCTTTTCTCATTGCCTGGGACGAAGTCATATCCCAAGAGCCATTCGAACCATCCACGGTTGTACAATTCACAGAGTTCTGGCCATCTTGCAGGTATATACTACTGCTGATACCTGCTATGGTCACCGACTTAGTCATATCTTGCCTAGCCAGCTTCTATTCCCCCACCTTTCTGTATGCACTACATGGAACATCACCAGCATAAAGAAACTGGCCAGTCCGAGAATGATGGGGTAACAAGAAGAGCAGCAAGAGGGGATAAGATCCCAGATAAATTGAGGGGGACAATGATAACTGGATGCTTTCATGACATAATTTGGAAATTTCATCAAGGATGTTAGGTATATATCCTCTTATAGCTCTATAAAGCCCATCCAAGTATATAATAGGCCCGTACCGCAATACTTTACATCACCATTGCAATGGGTGCAAACTATGGGCAACAGAAGGTTTCTCCGTCGCTATTAAACTGTGCCCCTATTGGATCTCTTTCTTCTTGTTCTTCTTCTACCCCATACACCCACCAAAAGAGTAGCTGGTCTCGAGACTAACTGCCAGGCATGCTCCACACAAAGAAGCCCCACTACACCCAACATCCAACGACTTCTACAGTTCCTCCAACACGACAAAAGAAATCCCAACGGTCATCATCGATCTCTGTGCACCACCCACATCTCGCCTCTGGGTGTTAGTCAGAGTTGAGCCAAAAGCGTAGTCACTGTTTCGATTATTGTGTTGCGTTTCGATGTGCTCACTAATTGTGTCACCTCGTTATAGTAGTGACTATTTGTTGTTTGTCTCACCGAAGTACCGTAATACTGTATTATTTGTTGGCACCTTTAGTGTTGTTCTCGCTGTTCGCTAATTGCTCCCAAAGCTGTCTGTTTACTTGTTCTGACTCTGACTCTCTCTGTATATCTGTTCTCACATTCTCGCTATTTGTTGTACTCTCTCACTATTTGTTGTACTCTCTCGCTATTTGTTGTACTCTCCCACTATTTGTTGTACTCTCTCACTATTTGTTGTACTCTCATTATATCTGATCTGCCTTCTCACTCTATCTGCTCCCACTACACCCTCACACTCTCACACTCTCACTCTCACTACGCACTATTTGTTGGCTCTCTCTCTACACACGATTTGCCTCACTACTTCCCTCACTAATTTCTCTCACTACTTCCCTCACAGCTCTCACTACTTCTCTCACCTCACACTTACGCTCCTGCACTCTCCTGGCGCTTATTTCTTTATAGCAAGCATTCTCTGTGTTTCTGGTGGTTGTAAAACGAATGACAACAAGAACACCTTCGTGCAACGTCACATAGATTAGCCGTGAAAGCCAGCAAGAAGCCCTCAGAGAACAGCAGAATCACTTGGGAGCGGATCCACTACGAAAAGTGCCACTATTGCTTGTTAAGTCGTAAGAAGCTCCGCTTATCTAATCCGAAGAGTCACTGCTATCATAGCCTTCCTATACAAGTGTTGCAAACACACTAATATCGCAACCTTTAAGACGTAAAGAGCGTATTTAAAGTCAGAAATCAAGAAAACACAATATCCAGGTTCACAAAACCATATATAACGAAGCAGACTCGAAGCTTTCATACGATTAGCCTTTTCCATCACTTGTACCGTTCATTTCCCATTGTTAAATCGCTATTAAACATTGAGTTCAGATATCAGATATCAACTACACAACACTACTAATAACCATCTTAAAACCTTCCCACTTACACTTCACATTCACCAAGCTTCACACTGACACTTATCATGTTCTGTGGTAGCAATGACGCCTTATCCATCCCAGTGATCCTCCTATCGCTAGTTCTTCCTATCTCCTTCAACTCAAGAGGATTAGGCGACAAAGCTCCAACCAACGACGACGGAAAGTGTGAGCTTATCGGTACATTCTCGTTGCTCACACAGGCATTCCTAGGACTTCTTTGCTTGTCGTCACTTATCGTGAAACGGTCATATGAGTATCCCATCAGAAGAACGTGGCCCGTGTGGTTCTTTGACGTTCTGAAGCAACTAATCGGTGCTTTGGGAGTCCACATCTTCAATGTCATGCTCCTGTTGATTAAATCAGGGGACTTTGACGAAGCCAGATTGGCTACTCACATCCTCCAAAATGATGGAGGCAACGACGACGAGGACAACGGATCTGACCCATGCGATTGGTACTTTCTCAATATTGTCTTTGACTGTACCGTAGGGGTCTACATCCTCTACTGCGTGTTCCGCGCCATGAACCACTTCTGTAAGAAGTACCTTCACATCACTAACATAGAATCTGGTCAGTATGGTCCAGATGTCAATAGGCCGTCCGTGAGAGCATATCTCAAGCAGTTAACGGTTTACTTTTCTTCGCTTATGATCACGAAGATTTTGCTCTACATTGCAATGGAGTGCTTTGAAACTCAGCTTCTCTGGATCACTAAGCATATACTTCTTGTTTGGCTAGATGAATATCCAGATGAACTTGAAATTTTTATTGTCATGTTTGTGGTTCCTATTTTCATGAATTGTTTACAATTAGTTCTTATTGACAACTTCATCAGGAATCAAGTCTGGCTGAGAGTGAACAAGAGAATGCAAGATGAGCATCCAGATGACTACGATTATCCGGGCCAATCTGGAGAGGGTGTCATCGAACGTGAGATAGCGGACTTGCTTGCAGAGGAGACCTTGTCCCATGATAAAGAAACTACTCGCACAGGGAGGTTAAATGTTCATAGGAATGAACACGATGTTAACTACAGCGATAGTAGCAATAGCCGCAACAGCAGTAATAGCAGCACCTTAGTGAATGGCGAGAACCACAAGAACTACGGTACCTTCGGAGTCTGAGACCACGACTCCATATTTATAATGTAGAGAAATGATATATAATAGTTTTTTGGGGTATTTATTAAACTACGATAATAATGATTAATAGATTGGGAGAGACTGTAGTAACAAAGGAAGGCATCGATGATCATATGACTATTTATTAAGTGTCTATATATTAAGGCAAAGAAGAATATTCGTTAACTTTTGATGGATATGTACAAGATGAGCTTTGCTCGTAATTGGTGGGAAGTGCAATGGCTATGCTCTCCTCAACAGATCAGAACCGTTGTCTACATTGCTGAAAACCAATGGCTTTTGTCGTTTTCATTCGAAGTTCAACCAATCGAATCAACATTCTCTGTTTGCAATGTGCTTAATTGGTCTCGAAGCCAAAGCCCTTCATACAGACCTTGTAACCAGCGATCAACTCATTACACTTACCGCTTTCTTGGCCATTGAAGAGCAAGCACTCGTCTCTCTTACTCTTCTCGTTCAAGCAAACACAACAAGGCTTTGGTTTGCTCTTGACTTCTTCCTTAGGGAGGTGACAAGCTGGGGCCTCGGACATTGTAACAGTTGTGAAAAATTGACTTTTAGCGATGTAACTCTATAGCAAAAGACTGCTAGACCTTCTGAATACGACTGGCGTGTTACTGGAAAGTTCGGGAATGGGTTTCAAGCCGTTTTTCACGAATTTCTCGAGATTTTTATGGTGTTTCTACCTACCAGAACCACTCTTCAAACATACGGTTCCATCGGTATTACTAATGCCAGCCGGAATAGCACCATGTCGCGCGGTGTCGCACTATGGCTGCGATTAATTGCTCATTGGAGGGTGCAAATAGCTAGTGGAGAGCCATGGAAAGGGGCAGTCTTTTGGCTTGTATTCCCGCCAAAATTGCCAAACTTCACCTCGAATATAGCTCTGACCTGTTACAAGCAAACAGTCCAATTTTCACCCATTTTCCAGCCATTCCATCCTACTACACCTCCCCGTTCCCGCTTCTACCACCTCATACTCTCTCTCGTTAGAGCCCCAACTTCCTTCCCGCAGCAAGACTTTTTTCGGCTGCACCCAAAAGAAACACAACCGCGCTTTCACGAAACGTGACTTTGAAAACCTCCAAATCAACGTATTCATTAGGTGTAACAGTGGTAATAGTAGCAGTGCCATTGATCGCTAGACCTCGCAATCACAGCCTAAAGTGGTGGAATCCGTCCCGCGTCCATAGCCATCACCGTCCGCAGCGATGTCGGCTCATTCATCCAATTCCACGTTGGACATACCGTCAGATCACAGGCCCTCAGCCGCCATAAACAGAGCCTCCATGGACAGCACTCAGTTGAACGACGACCTCAACGACGACCTTGCAAACGGATCGGAGTACTCGTTGAGCTCGTACGTGTCGCAGCCTGTTCCGACAACAGGAAATGCTGGCAACAATGCCAATTCCACGAGCCATCACAACGCCGCTCACCGCCATAAGAGAACCGGCTCTACACTATCGTATCGAACTAGTATCGATAACGAGTCGTCCTTTCTGTCGTCGGTCTATTTCAATATTCTCAACAGCCAGCCCAACCCGGACGATAGCATTGCATCTGCCCTTGGAGAATACTCGCCATTGGGACCCAATTCCATATTCGAGCTCACGGTCGGGTCCGACACAGCCAGAGCAAGGAAGAACAGACCGCCAAAAAGCTCTGTCACCATCAACGGTGGACTCACCACCGTGACTAACCTCAAGGTGCCGACTACAAAGGACATTCCTCAGATCCAATTGGCAAAACTAAAGGTCAAAGTCAAAGATAATGATTTGCAGAATAACTACGTAGACAAGCTTGTAGAAGAATACAGGAGTTTCGAACTGAGTTACAAGCAGTTGACAGAAGATACTCTCCAGAAATTCACCCAGCATGAGCAGCTAGTGCTGCAGGGCCAATTGTCAGCCTCATCGAGCATTACAAACTTCCAGGACATAACAGATGGAAACGACGCGGCCAACTCAGGCGAACTATCTGACATTCCGGAAGTCTACCTCAACCCCGAGTTTCGCTTGGATGACCCACGTATATTCAAACAGGTCATAGAAGGTTCCAGCATTGTGCCAAAGGATAACGACGATCCAGCTTCTCATTTGGTGAATAACACAGCGCTCCAAGAAAAGATCTCGCATTATTTGGATGTTGTGGAAGTGTGTTTGATCAAAGAGATCTCACGCTCCTCTGACCTGTTCTTTAGTACTATCGGAGACATCGAGAAAATCCAAAAACAATCCCAAGATTGTGTCACCAGATTCCAAGACATCACAGACAAATTACAGCAGGTAGAGGTGCTGCACTCAAAAAAAGGATTAGAGATCTTTGATAAGCTTGTGGAAAAAAAGAACGTGGAGCACTTGGAATCTTCTTTCCTTCAATTGCAATACATTGTCTCGATATTTGAGTTAGCAAACAAGTCATTCAATAATGCAAAATATTCCAAATGTTTGACAGAAATAGTCATAGCAGAGAATTTAATCCAGGGAATTGAAAGAGATCAAATAGTGGACGAAGAATTGAGAGCACTTTTCCCTAGATTCCTGTATCCATTGGTGAACTTAACATCGTTACCTGCTCTAGTCCATCTTCGCAATGACCTCCAAACTCTTAAAGATGAGTGCTCAAAGGGTTACATTAATGACTTCATTCAAGTTCTTGTGGGTGACCTCAGAGGACACTACCAAAGTGTTCCAGTACAAGATACCCTTAATAGAATGTACAATGGTATCGACAACAGGAGAAAGTACCATTCCAAACCCGTCAACAACTCATATCTTGTCATAGAAGATGGGAAGAAGGATCAATTAATTGGATTCGTCAGGAATTTGGCCAAGTCTGGGCATTTGATTCAAGCATACTCGGACTATCAGGAACGAGTAATAACAGAAATTAAAGATATAATCAAGATCAACCTCCCTACAGCACCTACGCAGAATGGTCTGGCGGAAGTATCTAGGCCAGGGTCAGTACCTCCCGAAGCTTCAGGTCATATAAACAATGTGCAACAACCAATGACTCAGTTGCAAGTACCACAACCGTCTACCAATTCCTCTCTTTCATCTAATATCAAATCATTAACCCCTAAGGAGTTTGAGGTGATGTTCATAAAAACTTATACAGATCTTTCGGAGTGCTTACGTCGACTTACAGTCCATCAGAAGCTTTTACTTGACATAGCATTAACTGCTGTTCCTCCAGCGCTCACTCAAGGCATGGATATCATGTCTTTAGACATTACAATTGCTATTAACAGGGCTATCGAATTGACGCAGAAACGTCTTACCAGTATTATCAATGTTCGTCTGGAACAAACAGCTGACCTTACGGTGCCATTCTATCTTCGTTTGAATTCAATTACGTCGGCATACTTACAGGAGTGTGAGCTCATTAGTCCTGTGTACGTGGGAAGCAGCAATAGTAGTGCTTTAGGAGAGTGGTTTAAGCATCATCTCAAGTACTTTGTACATCGCTTTCATCTGAACTCCCTAAAGAGTTTGGTAGCAGACTGCAGTCGTGACACTTGGAAGGAGGTCACCCTGGTCGAAGCTCTCCAAGAAGCACAGATTGTTTTGGACGAAATTATTGGTTACTCTGATTTCGTATCGGGACACGGATCTAGTAGTTTCTCTGGAGATAAGTGGCTTGAACCATTAGACTTTTATGAGAATTCTGAAAAGACTCAAACCAATAATGGAAATAGTACAGTTCTTGATGCCAATATATCGAGGCTAGCAATTGGAAATGAGTCATTTATGATTCCAAGCTTAACACTTCGGTCATTAAAACAGGTTCGTGACTATCTCGTAATAGCGAAGGTCTTTCCAAGTACTTTATCAAGCATAGTTAACAATCTACTCAACTACTTCAAATTATTAAATTCGAAAAGTTCTCAAGCAGTCTTGAATGCGGGAGCTACTAGAACTGCTGGACTTAAGCATATCTTCCCGAAGCACATAGCCTTGTGCATTCAACTAGTGGAATTCACAATCGTTTTATTGGATCATTTGAAGGATGCATTCCCATACCATGAAGCATCACCAACTCCTGGTGCCCCCAATGTCCCACAAGAAGATCTGCCTACATTCGCAAGAATCATTAGTAATTACAAGGACCATGAGAACGAGCTTTTCTCTAAGCTCGTCTCTATTTTGCATGACCGTACCATCACTCATTGTAACACGATTAAGACAATTAATTGGCTGGAACCTCTCAAATATCCACAGCAGTGTCATTCATATATGGAAACTTTGGTTAAAGATACCACTACGGTAACAAAAGCTATTTCAAGATACTTGCCAGAGATAAAGTGCTCCTTAATATTGCTGCAAGTATTTGATAACTACAAGAGAATGTTGGTAGAGTGTTATTGTACTCAGATTCCACAGTTCAAGGACTTTAATGAGAAGCATTTGGTGCTCAAAGATATTGATTACTTTAGAGTTAAGCTTTGTGAACTTCCTGGATATGGTAACTCTGGTCAAGTTATTTGGGAAAATGTAAACTCGCTTCCAACTGAAGAAGATACCAAGATGGAGGAGGTTATGAGACATAATATAGAGGGTGAGAGACTCCAAATACAGAGCGCTAGAAGTTCTGCAAAGAGCTCATTGGATATTGCTCAGAAAGAGCAACCACCATTACCTGTAAAACTGGCAGAAATTGTGAAGCCTGAAGCAAAGGAAAGGGAGAAAAAGGAAGAGAAATTACCAGAAGTCCCTGTTGTGGAAGACCAGAATGAGCTGGAATTACTATTCGACCAAGAAGAAGAAGAAGAGCTACCTGAAGTTAAAAAGGAAGAAATACTAGAAGAGAAGGCAACGACTGCTAATGAGGTGCTTGACTTACCAAAGGTACCAGAAATTCCGGAACTCAAGGTGGAAGAGGTTCAAACACCAGAACAATCTTTGAATACTGGCGAATCATCTCCAAAGGTTTCTGAAATTGCAAAAACTGTGGAGACTCCTGCAAAGGATGAAGAAGCTGCAGAGGATGAAGACCCTCCTAAGGTTGTAGAATCTACCGAGGTCGAAGAGTCTACGAAGGTTGAAGTACCTCCAAACGTTGAAGAACATGTAGAAAAGAGGGAAGAAGCTTCGGGAGCTGAACAAGGTACAATCATCGAAGATGCTAGCAAGGAAAAGGTTGCAGATACTCCAACAGAAGAAGCTGCTACTGCAAATGATGACCTTGCGAAAGAGGAGGAAAAAGATGTGCCTACGAAAGCTGAGGTCACTGAAGAAGATATTGCAGAAAAGCAAGGATCGCATCCTACTGAAGACCACCTGGTTGAAGTAGGAACTCTGGAAGTTGAAAAGATCGATCAGAATGACTCAGTAGAGGAAAATGATCATGGAAAACAAGAGTCCGAAGAACAAGAGCAGAAAATAAACAACTCGGTCCATCATGATGAGAAACTTCAAAGTGATTCACAAAAAGCTACCGAGACAGAAAAGCCCACGCATGTACCGGCGGAATTTGAAAGGGTTGATACTGGGGAAGAAAGGGATGTCACAGAATCCATTGAACCTGTTGAGTCCATTGCAGTGCGCGAGACTAATGGGAGCATCGACCCCGAAGCAATTCGTGATTCGAACGACAAGGCTACACCTAAAAACGGATCTAGCTCGGTGCCTTCTGAAACAGCCGCTATTGAACCAACTACGGCGAATGAGACCTTAACGCCAGATGAGCCCAAAAAACTGACATCTAATGGTAAAGCCAAAAAGAGTCCAAGGAAGCAGAAGAAAAAGAAGAAGTGATCATTGAATAGATATATTACATAATGTCAATCCTATTGGTATCTATCTACTTAGTTAATACGAACTCGCCTATTGAGTTCTTCGTGTAGACCGTGGTTTCCTCTGTGACAATTGCATCGATCAACTGGTGAGGAGTAACATCGAAAGCAGGGTTCCACACTGAAATTCCTGGAGTAGCAATTCCCACAGTAAATTTCTCTCCAACGCCATTTTCAGTCAACACTGGGCCTCTAAGCGTAGTCAACTCATTGGACGGTCTCTCTTCGATCACAATATCATCTCCAGTCTTGGTGTTCAAGTCGATGGTGGTTCTTGGAGCAGCCACAATGAATTTAATCTTGTTGGTGGTGCCCTCGAATTTGTTGGTGTTGAAATAGTTAGCAATAGTAGACAATTGGAAGGTTCCAATCTTGTTGGCAGTATCGCCATTCTTGACGACTCTGTCGGCACCTACAATTATGAATTTTACAGGAGCCGAAACCTGTTTAACAGCTCTCTTGTCACTTAAGGTGTTAACCAACGAGGAGACCATGTTGTCACAGATCAACGTGAATGGGATTTGCTCATAGTTCAATTCGTATGTAGTCAACTTGGCACCTTGGTTGTATGGTCTAGTTTCACATGGGTAAACGTGTTCGAGGTAGAAGTCCTCTTCAGACTCCGACTGCTTCAACTTGTTGTAAGTGGAGCGAATAATTCCTAAGGCTGTTCCATGGCCAGAAGTTGCCAAAGAACCAGTGTTACAAATGGTAACAATTGAGAATGGACCCTTAAAGCCTTCGCTTTTCAAAGTTTCCTTGATGTAGTTCAAGCCATTGTCTCCAATCTTGAAGTTATTGGCCAAATCGTCTTCAAACAACGCCACAGAGTAATCGTATAGTACGTCGAAAACAGCTTCGTCGACAACATTTGTCTCGCTCAGTCCTTGCTTCTTCGAAATTAACTCCTTGATGTCGGTCAAAGCGTTGGAAAGGTTGACTGCCGTGGGTCTGGAAGTGATAAGATAATCTATGGACTCAAACAAGTCTTTAATGGTCTTGTCTTCCTTTCCAGATTTCAAGTATGAATACGTGTCCACAACAACGGCAAAAGCTCCCACGATGGCAATTGCCGGAGCTCCTCGAACTTGCATCAATTTAATGGCCTGGAATGCATCTTCTATCGTCTTGATCGAGATGTAATGGGTTGAGTAGGGAAGAAGCAATTGGTCCAAAATGTCTAATGTCTTAGCATTCTTGTCGAATTTGATAGCTTGAAGCGTTTTTTCCGTGTGTTCCGACATTTTGATGATACTCTCAGAAGATCCAGCTTATTAGACACTAGTTACCTTCAGAAAGAGTCCCCTTGCAACCACATGGTATCATAGCTATCGTCATGATAAAGGTGGATCCAAAAATTTCACAGCTGCACGTGATGCGATTAGAAAACGTTTTTCATTTTTGGCACCCAAAACGTTTTGTGGGTAAGTGCTTGTGCTATGGAGTGGGAGTTATATTAGAGTGATAGCGACAGGGCTAGATGTTGGGCATGGAGTGCAGTGGGAGAGTGAAGGGAGATTTTCAGATTCATTTAAGTAAATTTGCATTTTTTCTTTCTATTAATAACGTTGTTCATTACAGGATATCTAAGATATGCCTACGTCCATTATATAGCATGAGATTGGTAAGCTGTAAGTACTAGTAAGGTCCTTCAGAAAATAAGTCTCCGTATTCCTTCAATCTCCCATTCCTGCTTAATTTCATTCCATTTGCATCCAAGAAGCTTTCTACCGGTGACAGGGCAACGGCCACCTTTGTTGATGTCAATCGTAAACTTCGGTTCCTGTTCTTCCTTTTCTTCTTTCTCGTCTTCTACCTCTTCAAGCTCGAGATCCGACAAGTCAGAACTGTCGTCATCGTCTTCCTCTGCATGCGGCTTCTTATGCTTTAGCTTCTCATTCACTATTACATGTGACTTCTCAAGGTAATTATATATACATGTATAGTCGAACACATACCCTGTCTCGATAATGGCTGGATTTGTCAATTCATTCTTACAAATAGGACAAGTCTTTCCTGAGGTGTATCTCTTTACCCTTTTCTCTGGCTCTCTGGATTCCTTTAAGGCACGCGTGAGGACTCCTGGAGGAGGCAAGGTGAAATCTAGAACATTTCCTTGGTTCTTGGACAACTTTGTAGCGAAGTCAGAGTTGTTCCACCACTCTAAAAACTTCAAGGAAAAGATAGCAGCGGGGAAGAAAGTTCCCAAAACGAATTTGATAACTTTCCAGGACGGATTTGTGACATTCTGTGAGATCAAACCCAAAATGTATTCTGTGTTAGAAAGAGGTGCAATTCTATTAGGTATGTCCTGGGAAGGCGATTGCGGCTTTGGTTCGTACTTTGAATAATCGTACTGGTTCAATCTTGAGTAGTTCATTCTGAATAAATAGGTCAAAAGCGTAGGCGATTTACTGTGGCCGCTTAAGTACAATAAGGTAGTTGCAAAATTGGCAGCTCTGTAAGCACTTTGCAAGTATGGGTATATTTCAACAAACTTCCTCTTGAACTGGATCTTCAAGTTTTCCTCTTTTGTATTTCCTTCGTGTGTATTGAGCTGGCTTGTTATGTACTTGGTGTACCAGATTTCGTACTGATAGTTGAGTTTTTCAGCTACGTACGCTGACCCAGTGATTTCAAACACAGATACTATCTTCTGGAACGTAGTCAATGCTCTTCTATCCTCCACCATTCCTGGAACTAGCTGGGTGAGTTTGGAGGAATTGTAATTTCCGTTGGCCAAGGGAGTCTGGTTAACTCTCTTGAGGCCGTAGAAGTTCTCTGTGAAAGAGCCATGCCAGTAATGGACAAAGTACCATTCTATGAAGCTTCGGAAGAGGAGGTTTATCTCGTCAAACCGGTTGTTGATACGGAGCAAGTAGTATGGGTACTTGCTGGCGTAGTGGACTAGGATGTATCTTAGCGAAGGCGATAATAAGGACTCTAGCTGAGAAGCCGAGATCAACTCGAAGAGAGTTGGGGTCTCGGCGTCCAACTGGGACGCATCCAACGACGAGTAGTACTCCATGGTGGGTTGTTGTTTGCGAAGAAGCAGGAAGCTGCTTGAAGGATGGAGTGAAAGAAAGAGTTAACAAAAGAAGAAGAACACTAAAGAAACTATAATATTAATAACTTGCAACCAATTGCCATTAGCCGCTTACAGCTTAGTTTGTGGAGACTGTAGAATAGGGCCATGAAAGTGCACTCTCTCCACAAAAAGTGTAAACCGAGAGAATGAGAAAGGCATAGAGAGCTTGGGCCTCGGCAATACCAGGAAAAAACTGAGGAGAGCGAGAACAGAGAGCAATGAGAGAGTGCGAGTAATGAAAGGTGGGGAGCGTGAGTGAGAGTGAGTGAGTGTGTGTGAGAGTAAGAGCAAAAATAATGAGTGCGACAGAATAAAATAGAAGAATGGGACAGAGCTATTTGAGTGAGCCTCAGATAGTTACAGTGCTTCTTTTATGCAGTGAAGAATTAAGTACGGGGAACTGAGGAAAATAGCAAGTGCGCTTCACTGAAGTTGCAAATAGAGGCGGCACTGACTTGATAACGTTAAAAGATATGTGACTACAAATCTCACTTTGGGCCATAGTAGAATCTCGCCGAAATGAAAGTGCGCTATCGACAATGGTTTCATATACTATAGAAATACGAGTGTAATATATCAGAACCAGAACTGTGAAGTGAGAGGCTAACAAAAGAGGTATACCTGCGGTACGGGCCTTTTGATTAATTATCCTCCAAATTTGCTTAGTGAGGAAATAAAGCTCTCTTATCGAGGATACAACAAGACAAGAAAGAACACCACACTTTATGGTCTACTTCACTCCACCTACTGTTCGACTCTTTGAACGCAATACAGAAAGTTCAAATTACCAGCCAAGAGCACGGCATTCAAGTTCAATCGAAAACAACTTCGACCCCGACATTGGTTTTGCGTTGTGTTACCTCGTCACGCAAAAGTTCCACACTTTGCTTTTATCTCTCCAAAAACCCATCTGATACGTTTCGGATTGACAATTATCTTACATCATCTAACACAGTACACTAGGGTTCTTTCATAAGCAGCTAAGTCATTTCCTCATACTTTTCTTCTGCGACCATTCGGGCCGACTTTTCCGTACCTGTCTATTTCATCCGCCCATTCCCTTTTTGCAGCCAATGGAGAACCTATCAAGCTTGAAGGAAATAGCCTCCGAGTTCGCCATAAAAGACAAGTGTCTAAGTCTCTATGGAATTGAGCCAACTCTCTTCACTCATTATACTGAAACTTTGCTTTCTCCAAATCCCAAGAACTACACTTCAATGCCAGTGTTGGTGGCTGCAAATGGAGAAAAATTACACTACGACGATTGTGAAAATCAGATAATCAACCATGGACTGGAGGTTCCTTTTGAGGCCCTAGAGACCTCAGATGCCTTACTAGAATCGGAAATTCTTGTTCCAGATATCCTGAGCAGAGACAATGCTATCATATTGTCTTCTTTCTCTCGCGCTCGAGAAGAAACCTTCCTGACGCTTGCCAATAATACCCAGCTCTTCTCAGGAAATGATCTGATATTAACTTTCTCGTCATCTCCCTCATCTCAGCAAAATCCGCCATCAGAGCCATTTTTGTTTCTAGATGACGATCTCAAATCTTAGATTGTCTCCAATTACGCTCCCGATTACGCTTTTAGACCTCGTTTCATTGCTTCTCTACTAACACTACAAAGACCTCAGAAGTTACTTTTTATTTATTTTTGTACTTTCGTACATTGTTTTATATCTATTTCCTGACACTAGTGGTATCCCTCAGCTAGCAAATAGAAGAAGAAGGCTCCAACTGGTAGAGGCTATAATCCAACTTGAATCCGTATTTTACAAACACTTCCCAGAATGTCAAATCAAATACCTGGTAGTCACCGAACTCAAAAGCAGACGACTCTTCCGGGCTAGACAATAACTTAATACGTCTCACCCAGCAATAATACGCATCCGCTCTAGAACGAATTGGGGTCTTCAATCCATTTGAATTTGGCGAGGTTATCTGGTTTTGTGCCGCAGAGTTATCCGTGTGACTGTTGTATGGCTTCCAGCCTAAACTGAACAAACAAGATTCTGCAATCAAATTCTCTACTGGTGTTATACCGTAGTAGAAACCATAGAACAAAACCAACGTTAACTCATTTATTATTGCCGCATTCTCGGAATTGTCTTGAGAGGTTAATGCCCTGATTTCCGAAACAACACGCTCAAACTCGTCGTTAGCTCTTACTCTGTTCCAGTATGATTGCAACTTGAAAAGCTGCAATGGTGGTTTAATCTGATTCTGGTTACTAGACCCTATGATTGATTCCGTTGCTTGTGGTAAGTAAGGTTTTCTGATAGGAGTGATATACTTGTCGTAATCATTAGAGTTGTATAACAACTTGAAGTCATCAGGGTTGTTTCTTTTGGATGTAAAGGAGAGAATTAAGTCTTGCATTCCTGGTGGCAATTTGACCAAGTTCAAATCGCTGAATAAATTCAACTCAGTTTTGGAAAGACTCGAGTTTTCCAACACCTTTACAAATTTGGAATAATCGGAAGAAGTGCTGGTAGATCGTGCCAATTCTGAACTTGGCGCCTCTTTATGAAGAACAATACTGCTTGCTCCATTGCTAGCCGTAGGGCTGGGCGTAGCAACAGCTGGAGATTTGGTTCTATTGATTGGTGCACTCTCATGTAATTCCGGTAATCCTACGGCTGCAGCTGTCGACCATTTCAAGCCTCCCACTGGTTTCGATGGTGTGGATGCGGGTTTGAGAGTTCTTACTATGGCAGGACTGGAGAGCTCGGGGCTCATGCGATTATTGGTGCTGTTGTGGTTATTTTTATTTACAGGAGACGTAGGAAATGACGTACTCACACTAATAGGAGCTGGTTTCGTATCGGTCGTACTTGAAGATAGCTTTCCAAGTATGTTACTATTCGATACACCATTTGTACTTCCACTAGCGGTACCATTTTCCTCGCTTTCTTTAGTGTTATAGATCTCTGAGTCATTGATTTCGCTGAAATCATCATCTACAGAGACCAGGTTGAGGATATCGTCGTACAATCCACTATCATTGACAAAGTCGGCATCACCACTATGTTCAATGTACTTATTCAAGTCATCTTCAATCAACCAAATAAGATTGATGTCCGGTACTTTACTAGCCTTCAAGTACTTGATAAGTCGTAAGAGCTTCTTTGTGTGGAACTTATGCAGATCTAGGGTGGCTTGTATTTTCTCCTTCTTGCTCTCAATGGTGCTGAGGTTATTCTTTCTTAATTTTTTCTGAGACAACTTCTCGTATTCACTATTGTACTTCTTGGATTGTCTACTAAGCTGACTTATCGCGTCTTTCAAAAAGTGAATGGCTTCTATAGCGTCGGGAGTCAAGCCGCTGTACTCTTCTTCATCATCTTCACTGACGTCGAAGTCGCTCAAATCCTCCTCATCACTGTCATCGTCATCATCGTCATCTCTATCGTTGTTGTAATTTTCGCGAGAAGACATTGCGATCGACTGGTTCAGGAATGTCTTAAGCTTCGATGAACGCTCTACATCCTTATACACCTCCATGGCCTCTTCGATTAGTTTCTTGTTTTCGTTGAGCTTGTTGGATAAAGATGCTGACGAAAGGGAAAGGGTCTTAATGACGTCGTTCAGCTGCCAGATCTTGATCTGTTCACGAAATTTTTGGAGCTTTTTTATCTCCTTTTTCAAGTCATTTTCGAGCTTCTCTTTTTCTCGCTGGTTGTCACTATCATCTTCGGTATTGATGCTCTCGTACCTTTCATAATGATAGTTGAACTCATGCAAGCCTTCTTGAATTTTTTTGAATATTATATCAATATCTCTGTTGAGAAGTTAGTATTCCAATTTGCATCACTTATAGGCATCTCCACTGCGTTTTTCTCATTTTTAAAAGCACTACTTACTTTTGTAGCTTTCTATTCGACATTCTACCACTATCAGATCCTCAGCACTATAGAGCTTGCTTTGTCTATGTCCTAAATCTATCCTTCTGTCGGGGTATTTAATACGTAGTGGTATAATGATGAAAAAAATTTCGAGTTCCGGATGCCGCACGTGATTTGACCAAAGCGGTAATAATCGGCAACCGAAAACCCTAATGGTGGGTGCCAATTATAGTTGAAGAAGGAAGTTGTGGCGATTCAAGAATGCAAGGTAGCAAAGGAAATTATGATATAAGAATTCGGATGGTCGATCCGATAGTAGATTGCAATAAAACAAGCGAGAAGTTCCAAAATAGTTCGGAATCTCGCTTTTGCTGCTAAAAGCCTGGATCTGTAGACTGGCCCGCAAAGCAATTGAAGAGGGCCCATCATCAGCGTGGTTTGTGCTCTCCAAATCCACATAATCAGACTGTTCGCAAGAGTGATCCTGATGAACTTGGGTTTCGTGGAACATTTAATTTGGATCCAAGCGTACTTTGGCTTCATTTGTGAACGTGTATAATTCGGCAGTAACTCAAAGTGAACTTTTAATAAATCGACGCTACCAGTTGACATTTTCCGAAGGAGTTTTCAGCATAATTGCGCTTTTATAAACGTCTTAGACAAGTTTTCCTGTTATTCTACAGCTTCTCATTCTTGACAACTTACATTAGGTACTTTATATGTATATAAGTTAGATATGTACTATGTGATTTTTACTAGCAAAGGCATTTTCCAGTGCCTTCATACTAGCTCCTCTTAATTAAATTACAATTCGTCGTGGTCGAATTCATCATCAGAGTCGTCATCACCGAAGTGAGCGTCATCAGGACCAGCTCCACCAGCACCTCCATATAACTTGGAGGTGATAGGGTTGGCAACATCAATCAACTTTTGCTTTTGCTCTTCGAACTCTTCAGCGGTTGCACTGTCGTAGTTGTCTTCAATGAATTCCAAAGTCTCCTTGATGGCGTCGTCCAAGGTCTCCTTGTCGTCGTCTTCCAACTTAGATCCTAAACCGGTCTCGGTCTTGTCGTTCAATTGGCCTCTCAACAAGTGAGCGTAGTTCTCCAAGGAGTTTCTAGCCTCAATCTTAGCCTTTAATTCGGCATCTTGGGCAGCGTACTTCTCTGCTTCTTCCACCATTCTGTCGATATCGTCCTTGGATAATCTACCCTTATCGTTGGTGATAGTGATAGATTCAGACTTACCGGTACCCTTGTCCATAGCCTCAACCTTTAAGATACCATTGGCATCCAAGGAGAAGGTGACCTCAATTTGAGGAACACCTCTTGGTGCTGGTGGAATACCAGTCAACTCGAACTTACCTAATCTGTTGTTGTCCTTAGCCAAAGCTCTCTCACCTTCGTAAACTTGGATCAAGACAGTTGGCTGGTTGTCAGCAGCAGTAGAGAAGATTTGAGACTTCTTGGTTGGAATGGCGGTGTTTCTGTTGATCAAAGTGGTCATGACACCACCAGTGGTTTCAATACCTAAAGTCAATGGGTTGACGTCCAACAAGACAATGTCATCGACACCTTCTTCACCAGAAAGAACACCAGCTTGGACAGCGGCACCGTAAGCAACAGCCTCATCTGGGTTAATACCCTTGGAAGCCTTCTTACCGTCAAAGAACTTCTCCAACAACTCTTGGACCTTAGGAATTCTAGTAGAACCACCGACCAAGACGATGTCATCAATTTCGGATTTCTTGACGTTGGCATCCTTAAGAACTTGTTCGACTGGCTTCAAGGTCTTTCTGAAAGAGTCAATGTTCAATTCCTCGAACTTGGCTCTGGAGATGGTCTCAGAGAAGTCAATACCGTCAACGAAGGAGTCAATTTCAACTCTGGCACTCATTTGAGAAGAAAGAGTTCTCTTGGCCTTCTCAGCTTCTCTCTTCAATTTGGCAATAGCCTTGACGTTGGAAGTGATATCAAGGTCGTGTTTCTTCTTAAATAACTTGGCCATGTGTCTGACGAGCTTGAAGTCGAAATCTTCACCACCCAAGTGGGTGTCACCGGCAGTAGCCAAGACTTCGAAAACACCACCCTCAATGGACAACAAGGAAACATCGAAGGTTCCTCCACCTAAGTCGTAAACAATGATTTGCTTTTCACCGTCAGTCTTGTCTAATCCGTAGGCAATGGCAGCGGCGGTTGGCTCGTTAACAATTCTCAAGACATTCAAACCAGCAATGGTACCAGCGTCCTTGGTGGCTTGTCTTTGGGCATCATTGAAGTAAGCTGGAACAGTGACAACGGCGTGGGTAACCTTCTTTCCCAAGTATTCTTCGGCAATGTTCTTCATCTTACCTAAGATCATACCGGAGATTTCTTCTGGAGAAAAGGTCTTTTCTTCACCGTTGTATTCAACCTTAACAACTGGCTTACCATCCTTCTTGTCGATTTGGAATGGCAAGTGCTTGATTTCCTTTTGCACGGTCTTGTCGTTGTACTTCAAACCGATCAATCTCTTGATGTCGAAAATGGTGTTCTTGGTGTTGGACGAGGCCTGGTTCTTGGCGGCGTCACCGATTAATCTTTCTTCGTCAGTAAAGGACACGTAAGAAGGTGTGATTCTGTTACCTTGGTCGTTGGCCAAGATTTCAACCTTACCGTTCTTCATGACACCGACACACGAGTAGGTGGTACCCAAATCGATACCGATCACGGTACCGTAGTTCTCGTGGTCTTCCTCAGCAGCAAGTGCCACGGAGGACTTGGAGGCAAAGAGAGGCATCACGAGAGCGATCGCCAAGTAGAGGAGGCAGAGACGTGGTAACCACGAAATTCTGCTTTTCAACATTGTAGGCGGGATTTGTCTGTGTTGCAAATGGGGTCTATGGGGAATCTATTGGATATGATACAGAAGATACAAGTGATAGGACAATAGAGGGTTTTCGGGGCACGTCGACTGGATTAGTGCGACTGATTGCTGGGTTTCTCGAATACTAGACTCGGTCCGGAAGGAATTGCACGCTGCTCGAATTCTACCTGACTGCAAAAGAACAACTCGTCCATATATATATTGTTGGAAAACTTTTTGGAGGTTCTGGAGGAAATTACCCGCTGGAAAACCTTCCTGCAGAAACTCCCCACCACAGACGGCAACGTAGCGAGAACGAGTGAGAATGAGTGAGAAATCAGTGCGACAACAATGCAAGACGTGGAGATCGAAGTTCTTAGAAGGTGCGGTGGGTGGTTCTGGATAATTTTATGACGTGGCAGAAACGGAGAGGCTGTGTGCAGGTGGAAGGATTGGCTAGCGTTGCGGCAGCAGGAGTAGAGTGCGGTAAGCGCGAGAAAAATCGGACAAGTGACGACACTGAAGAAGGTGAAAGAGTTGGTGTTTCCATGGGTCTTTGATGTTGTTTGACAGCAGGTTCGTGGGCGTATAGCACTTCGGTTAACCGCTGGCGTCCATAGTTTCAGTCGAGTCGGTCTTCTTCGGCAATGGAATGTGCTTAGCTACTCCCAGATCTGTAAAATGGCTCCGAATTGGACGTTCCACATGCACACCAGCGTGCCCCAATGCGGCACGGAAATGAGTCGACTCTGTGCACGATCAGTAGATGCAAAAAGTCTGGTTGGTGGCACACACGAAGTTGATGACGGGGCGTTAAGCGAGGTCACAAATGTCGATGGTGGCAACATCAGCGACGTGTAACCTGAGGGAGGAAATCATGCAACACACGTCTAAGTTTGTGTTTGGTTGTTGCTACACAGAGCAAATGCTTGGAGAGTTCTCATGTTCCTATTTGGATTGCTAGGTATCTGCTTTCTAGAGGCATATCTTCGATTGCTGTCCCAATTATCATCCTGGTTTGAGATCATGGAAACTTCTCGGCTTTGTTGGAAACAGTGCTGTGCCAATGGCAGAAGGGCAGTGATTCCAGAAAGGGTGGAAAATGTCTGAAAAGTCACCTATAAACGTTTCCAAACGACACAACAAAGAGGAAATCGTCTAGTCAGTTGGTTCACATTGCTTTCATTTGCAAGAGACTCAAAATTCAGCCTCTGTAGATAGTCTATCCTAAAAATACTATGTGCCCCGCAAATCGGAGTCCGCATCGCTACTTTGGAAAATTCCACGTTGAAGAATTCAGCTCATTTTTTCTTCAGCTACACTATGAATCGTTCTACATTAATCCCAGGTACGCGAATATGGGGGTAGTTTTACGTTCATCGCTACTTGTTAGGGCCACTGAGGTTGGTCGTCCCGCCACCTATCCACTTATCATCCAACCCAAGGCCCAGGAGACTATAAATCCGTGCCGCAATATCCGCTCTCGAACCATGTCACATGATTTTAGCTAATATCAAAGGTTGCAAATTTTGTTTGTACATGCACCTTCTAAAGTGGAAAAACACGTCGATATCACCCAGAGTACTCAAGCTACACACATACAGCCCTTAAAAGGAACAATTTCTTCCCCGTTTATCAAAATCAAACACCCCTGAAACTGTCAACTTTCGTGCACTGCATATAGTCATTGGCTCCTGTCTGCACAGAGGAAGGATCTCAACGACATTGTTAATAAGATTCGATTTAGATAGGGATGCTGCTACATAGAAATCAAGGGTTTCATATACGAGCTGTGTTTTTTCCGTCTCTTACATCCAATGTAGATTTACTTCCATGCTAGCCTCACTCATCTCGACCATTTCCACCAGCGTATACCTCTTCTCCCCATCATTCAACCAACACCTAGAATTCAATAACATATCACGTGATCTTCATCCTGTGACTCTCGTTCCTCTACGACGCTAAACCGCTCTCTCCGCTGCTGAATTCTCTCACTCATTTCCTGTCTTTTTCCCGTCTTTTCTCTCGCTACTCACTCGTTTCTCTCACTTCCTCACTTCCTCACTTCTCACTCTCTTTTTCCTCGCTCTTCACCTCTTTCCACCGCTGCCACTGTCTAACCTCCCACGACTTCGCATTTCACCCTTCATTTGCTCCATCATTTGTTCTCCCCTTTTTTTAACCGTCCGGATTACAACCATCTATCTCTTCCTCCACCACAGACCAATTGTTCCCATATATATCACGGCACACCGACTGACTCGCCACACCCGTCTCACAGTCACCTCAAGTTTCAGCCGTCTCTGTCTAGTTTTAGCCGATAAATCGTTGCCCCTTGCTCTGTAAGTGCCAGTATCACAGTTAGCCGCTTGTCTTGTCATAGCTGTAAAGAATCGGATCTGTATTTGAATTGAATTTCGATTCCGTTTCCAGAAACTCGCCATCCTCCATTGCTGCCTGTGATTGACGCCTGATCCCCCCAACGAGCGTGTCAGCACCCAGTTTCAGCTTCATCCACCCGCCGACTGCCTACGCCATGTCCAACAACCAGAATCAGTTCATATCGGATGAATTGAACCAGTTGCAGAAGGCCATCAACTCCCAGAACCCCAGCGACGTGTTGCAGTTCTGCGCTAACTACTTCAATACCAAAATTCTGGCCCAAAGAGCTCAGTTGTGGTCCCAGCAGGGGAAGGCCAGCGCCGCTGGTATCAACTTATTCCCCAATGTCGATGCTCTGACCCCATACACTGTAAACGACAGACAGCCCAGCTTCAAGTCGCCATTTTCAGTTAACGATCCTCATCTGGTCCACGATGATGACCCCCATGCTGTGAGTGGTACATCTGCCGGTCCAGGCGCCGTAGAGTCTGAATCAAAGGGTGTTGAAGGTGGTCTCTTCAAGAACGATTTCAACGTCAAGACCCCAGCATCTTCCAAGACCGTTGCTGCCCAGGATCCTAACGATCCTTCCGCAGTTTCTGCCACGCCTAAGACTGGTGCAGCCTCCTCGCCTTTCGCTAAGCTCACCAACAAGATCCCAATTGCTTTCAATGCTAACAGAAGAACCTCTGTTTCCGCTGAAGCATTAAACCCAGACAAGTTCAAGTCGGACTCATGGCGCCCACCTATTAACAACTTGACCTCCGCTCAGAAAGCTGCATTATCCAAGACTTTGGCATCGAACTTCCTTTTCAAGCAGTTGGACGAGGCCTCTAAGAAGACCGTTATAGAAGCATTATCCAACAAGACATTCAAGAAAGACGTTGAGATTATCACACAGGGAGATGAGGGTGACTTTTTCTACATCATTGAATCGGGAACCGTTGACTTCTATGTCAATGGAGCCAAGGTCAGTAGCAGTAATGAGGGCTCTTCCTTCGGTGAATTGGCGTTGATGTACAACTCCCCAAGAGCAGCCACTGCAGTAGCTGCTACCGAGGTCACTTGTTGGGCCTTGGACCGTGCCACATTCCGTCGTATCTTATTAGAAGGAACATTCAACAGAAGATTGATGTACGAAGATTTCTTAAAGGACGTCGACGTGCTCAAGTCCTTGTCAGCACACGAAAGATCCAAGTTAGCTGATGCTTTGAGCACCGAGATCTACCACAAGGGTGATAAGATCGTCACTGAGGGTGAGCAGGGAGAGAACTTCTATCTCATTGAAAGTGGTAACTGTCAAGTGCACAAGGTGAAGGAAGGTAATATCACTCAGTTGACCAAGGGAGATTACTTCGGAGAGGTCGCCTTATTAAACGATTTGCCTAGACAAGCTACAGTTGAGGCATTAGACACGGTTATCGTGGCTACACTCGGTAAGTCTGGTTTCCAGAGATTATTGGGGCCAGCTGTGGAAGTATTGAAGTCCCAAGACCCTACCAAGTCCCAAGATCCAGCCTCAAAGTAAGAGTTCGTCTGGGATCCAGATTTTTGTATGACACCGGCAACTTCCAGCAATATCGACCGATGCTTTCCGATTTTTATGCTCTTTGACTTTTTGTCCCGCTACACGTAGTTTGTTTTATAGTACTTTATATATTTTTCTACTACCAGTTTATTATTTTAACGTATAATGAAATCTTTAATAAAACATTTGATGAAGACTTGTAAAGAATTGAAAAATTATAGAATTACAGCATAGGGCCTACGTAGGCACGGAAAAATGAACTTTTAGGCATTTCAAAAATGTGTAGTTTTTCAATCTCCATGTTGAGACCCAAATACAAGAAATATGAACATATTCAATTATTCAATGTCATTCGCCACAACAAAATACCAAAGAGCCTCATTGGTTTCCCCTTGCTTTGATATGAGCTCACAGGAGCACTCACTTCTTTTTTCAAGCCTCAACCAAATCAATTAGATCACCTTACATCCCCCACATACATCAACAAAGTCGCGGAACGAGGTTTCTAAACGAAATCGAAAAATTTCAATTTGGTGGAGAGCGAAGTGTGAAGATTATTTATTCACAAGTAGTGTCTTCTTTTTATGGTTACTAGTAATTATAATTTGGACTAGACGTTTAGTGATAATCTTTTCTAACAGTGAGCAATGATCCCATACTTCCAATCAATTATTCCAAAGACTACTCCACAAGGAGGAAATCTCCCTTACTGGCTCTTATTCATTTCTGTTGTATCAGTGTTCAACTCTTACCAGACCTACAGATCCAAGGATTTGGCATTGACCAAGAAGGTTTATGAGGAAGAGGCCGCTTCAGAGCATCCTCGTCCACAAGTTACTCATTTAAGTGCTAGAACTTTTGGTACTTGGACATTGATCACCTCCATCGTCAGATTGTACGGCGCTTACTACTTGGGCAACAAACAAATTTACGAACTCGTTCAGTGTACATTTGCCGTAGCAGGTTTCCATTTCATTAGCGAATGGTTGGTCTACAAGACATGCAAGTTGGGTAAGGGACTTGCTGGACCTTTGATAGTCAGTGTCGTCAGCTCTGTCTGGATGTTCTTGCAAAAGGATTTCTACGTTGGTGCATTCTAGTCACTGTACTATAGGTAGAGAAATGTAAATAGTACGAAAATGAATGCTTTGTTAGAAACACAGGATCTGAGCGGACAAGGTCTCCGAATTGTAGAGTGACGATTGATAGTAAATTGATAGTAAATTGCCATGAACTTTCTGGCTTCAAAGCTAACTTGATGAGCATGTTCGTAGTCATTAATGTTTATTATTCCATTTCATAATGATGTGCAAATATCTACTATGCTATCACTTCAATCAAATTAGAGAATCACAATCTCTTCTAGTAGCAAACTACTTTGCTGATTTCATTGTCACAGAACAATTCACGTATTACTCAAAATTTTGAACATATCGAACTTTGCGGCCATACCAGTCTTTTAGAAACTACTTAAATTTCCGAGCCTCTCTTGTACAAACACATACGTTGAAGGCCTTCAAATAAGATAATGAAAGAAGTTGGTTAGGTAAAGATTTACTACTGCTTTAACTTCATACTTTTAATCTCAATTTAGGCGGCTTTTAGGCGTTGTTTATGTCACGTGATTTTGAAATTACATCAAATCTCAGAGGCATCATTTTTCTCAATAAAGGCTCTTTGGCCGAGTGGTTAAGGCGGTAGACTCAAGTTCTACTATCGTAAAGATGCACGCGTTCGAACCGCGTAGGAGTCATTATTTTTTGCAATTTGTTTTTAAATATGGAAACTTTATAGACATGGGGTAATATCAAGATTGGGATTATGAATCTCAATGAAATTAAGTTTCATCAAATAGCGCAGTTTGTTCTCACATTTCAGTTGTCTTTTATCTTCTTCAACTCGACACCTCTCCTTGGATTTTAAATGACATACCTAATTAGAGAGACTGGAAACAAAAATAAACCAATTCATAGGCTTGTAGTATGAAAAAATCAGTTGTGCCTCACTCTATTCTTATCTACTCAATGTCGAATAATTTGAATATTTACTAATTATTAATCTAAATTTCTTTAAAACTTTTTATACTGGTCAATTTTCTGCGCACGTCAAACACATGAAGTTATATTCGTTTTTTCATCTTTGTCCCTGTGGATCTCAATTTGAACTATCATTGGGTAAATTATTTTATATCCAAAATAAATTGGTTTTTACGAATGTAGTTTCAGGATATGTATCATATTTAAAAACAGAATGCAAAAAATAATGACTCCTACGCGGTTCGAACGCGTGCATCTTTACGATAGTAGAACTTGAGTCTACCGCCTTAACCACTCGGCCAAAGAGCCTTTATTGAAACAAAAAGAGTGCAAGGAAATAGAAGAGACCAAATTCACATGATGATAATCACGTGCCAATGAAAAATTATACTTTTTTTTTAATATGCCCACCAAGGACTATTCAGAAGCCATCCAGCCGTCATTGACCGCAAGCGACCCAGGAGGATACGATCCTCCCAATCCCGAACCCGATCCACCCAATATTGACCCCAATCTCGATTCAACTCAATTTTCGTCCAATTCGCAGGGACCTTCAAGGGCCCCTCAAGATCTCAACCACCAAGCCCGTTTACAACTCAGAATCTTGGCTGAAAATGCTCCTGCCGTCGGCAGTTCAGCATCCATCGCCCTGCTTCCAACCCAATTGCCCCCACTGTCCCTCGATTTAGCTTCGTTTCCGCCACTCCCCCCTACTAAGGCCAGCGTTTCAAATGTCAATTCTGGAAAAAAACAAACTCACGTGCAACAACGCACGCTGATTGCCAACGCTATTAGACCACGCCAGAACCCCCGCCAGAACCCCCGCCA
>JAJMAO010000073.1:0-84306 GCA_030572575.1 Scheffersomyces insectosa
GGTGTGTTGATCTTATGTATCATTTACTTACCATGGTTTGCAATTGCTATTCCCTTCCTTGGATTCTTATTTGTTTCTGTCGCTAACTTCTACCTGGCATCAGCCAGAGAAATCAAAAGATTGGAAGCTGTCCAAAGATCATTTGTCTATAACAACTTCAATGAAGTCTTGAGTGGAATAAGTACCATTCAAGCTTATAGAGCAGAGGAAAGATTCATGGAAAAGAATGATCGATTCATAAATAATATGAATGAGTCATATTACCTTACAATTGGTAACCAGCGTTGGTTAGGTGTGCAAATGAATATTATTGCTGTTTTGTTTTCGTTATTAATCGCTTTACTTTGTGTCAACAGAGTTTTCAAAATCAGTGCTTCATCTGTTGGTTTATTGTTATCGTATGTTTTCCAAATCGGTGGTACGTTGTCTATGCTTATCAGAACTTATACTCAAGTTGAGAACGAAATGAACTCTGTCGAGAGAATATCGCATTATGCTTTCGACTTACAACAAGAAGCTCCAAGTATTATTACTGAGAAGACACCTCCAGCTAACTGGCCGGAGAGAGGTGAAATCAGTTTTGAGAACGTTTCTTTGGCATATAGGCCAGGCTTACCTTTAGTCTTGAAGAACTTGTCCTTTGATATTAAGGGATCAGAAAAAATTGGTATATGTGGTAGAACAGGAGCTGGTAAGTCTTCTATCATGACAGCTTTGTATAGATTGTCCGAACTCGAATCTGGTAGAATTTTTATTGATGGCCTCGATACGACCGAGATGGGATTGCATGATTTAAGATCAAAATTGTCCATTATTCCGCAAGATCCTATATTATTCAGAGGAAGTATTAGAAAGAACTTGGATCCATTTAACGAAAGTTCTGATGATGATTTATGGGATGCTTTGGTCAGAACTGGCTTAATTGAAGGAGACAGATTAGATTCAGTGAAGGCTCAAGTTAAAGTCCAAAAAGACACCAGTAAAGATAAAGAGGACAGTGACGATGAAGCAAATGTTCTCCATAAATTCCACCTCGACCAGAGTGTCGAAGATGACGGATCTAATTTCTCCTTGGGTGAAAGACAACTAATTGCTTTCTCCAGAGCATTGGTTAGGAATTCCCAGATTTTGATTTTGGATGAGGCCACATCATCGGTTGATTACGAAACCGATTCTAAAATTCAAACTTCCATCATTAAAGAGTTCTCAAATTGTACTATCTTGTGTATTGCGCACAGATTGAAAACAATTATCAACTATGATAGAATTCTTGTTCTTGACAAGGGTGAAATAAAGGAGTTTGATACGCCATGGAATTTATTCAATACGAAGAACAGTATATTCCAGCAAATGTGCCACAAGTCTAATATTATTGACGAGGATTTTGCTAATGCATCAAAATTCTAGATATTGTATTTCCCTAAGACAATTGAGTTGTTTTAGCAGTTTTGTAAATAGTTAGTTTGCGTTATTATTTAATGAATTTTACTTTTGTAAGAGCGTAAATAGAATTGTCAGCCTTCAAATGGACAAAGAGAATCTTGCAATTATAATGCTCTATCCAAGAAAAGGCTAATTTCTATGATTATTTGCAGTTTTTTCCTTTATAGCCTTCTTCTTTTAGATCAATCCTTTTAGAGAGATACTTCTTAACTACAATTCGTTGCCATTCAAATATATTACCGATAAACCAAAACATAATATTTATGATGTAAGCTCTATAGTCGTTGTGAGACTCTCTTTAAAAAGTCATTATCCATTTGTATCCGTTGGATACTATAGAAAAAGTAATACCCCCCTCCCTAGAATGAGACTTTCAAAAAATGAAAAGAGTACAACGTGACAGTGCTCGGGAGCACCCCTCAGAGGATTCATCTTCGAGAGACACCACGTAAAAAAGGGGATGTTGGAGATAACTGAACCTATGACTCATAATTCATCTCAAAAGTTTACATATACGTAGCTAGTTATCAATTAACACCGTGCAGATGTGGCTTAGACCACAAAAAAGGACTTCAATTTTTTAGGCTATGTTGCTGATTCAGATCCACATCTTATCAGGTGTGCCGTACGGCAAAGGGATATTAGGGGTGTTGAAGTTCCTCCCTTATGGCCGCACTTGGGTGAGAGTATTTCTGATGGAGTTTCACCCCTTTCTTACAACTGCATTACGATAACATGCATTGAACAATGATACTAGTGCGTTGTCTGATTTGAAGCTTGTAGTGAACCCATTTCCTATTCTGTTTGTGCTCCTTGGTTTGCTACCACTCTAAGCATGTAAAATATACTACAATTCTTCAAAGAGGAAGGCACCCGCTTTTAACTTCAAGCAATCGCAAACTTTTACAATGCTGGAACATCTCTTTAACAACAAGGAAGATATAAAACACGCAGTACAAAGCAATGACATTTACCTCCACTCTAAGTGGCTAAAAATAGCTGCAAAAACGTCAAAGCTTAAATCAATTTGGTCGCTTTTTTAAGTTTAGCACGATTATGGGATATTATATAAGGCGGTGTGGATCTTTGGAAAATTTTTATTGCGGTACGGATGTTTATGAAATATCTATATGCAGGTTTATACCACGTCTTGTTCAATCTGATGAGTGTAGTCGACAACTGAAAGGGCGTGTGGTCTAGTGGTATGATTCTCGCTTTGGGCGAAGATTTAGCATTGCTGAATTTGAACTACAAATATGCGAGAGGCCCTGGGTTCAATTCCCAGTATGCCCCTTCTTTTTTTCCCTTGCTACTGAGTGATTATCCTGCAGATAAGAATTGGATTACCCGGCCCACTTTTGAATAATTACGTGTACTATTTTCAATCAATTGGCACTTTTTGTTAGCAATTCTATATGGTATATTATTGATCAACACAAGTAGTAAACACCTATAACACTATTGACAACATGTTACATATATTCACAGCAGTTCTTCTTTGTCTAACTTTGGCTTCAGCCAATATTTTTGATTTCTTGCACAACAATTTCGGTAATGGTGGCCAACAGCCGGGCCAAGCTCAGAGCCCTGAACAATATGAAAACTTGGTGTTGAGCACCAAGTGTGGTAAATACTTGTGTCCAGACACGGGGATATGTGTTGAAGCACCAAAGTTCTGCCCTTGCCCTTTCCCATCTTCACAATTACGTTGCTTTTTGCCCGATGGTCGTTACCTCTGTATTTCCAAGCCTGCGGGAGAGATTTCGTCAAAGTACGAAGACCCAGCCACAAACTGGAAAATAGATGCTAAGGATGACAACGTGAGGGATTGCGGATGGGTTAACAGGGCCTGGAAGGGAGCTTTATGATTAAGCTCCGATAAGATATCACGATAGAGCAGATACGCATGTAGTTCAATGTCGCGACCACTTGTATTATAGAGCCTGAGGTCTCAGGTGTGTGACAGTGACAGATGTGCAAATAGGAAATTGAACGGAGCGAGGTCTGTACCGATGAGTAGACGTCCTTAGAGACTATATAGTTTATTAGGAAATGTATTCATCATAGGAAATGAGTATCAGTAGAGATAAATCTTGATCTGGGAGACTTAGAGGTTTGTCTTGTAGGAGCAGCAAGCATTTTGTTGATAAGATGTCTATATGTGCTGTCTATATCTGCATCTTCTTGAGCTTATCGTTGGCCCGTTCAATTTGAAACCATCGGAATCATTCTCAAGGAGTAGAGTCCTTCACTATTTGAGAAAACAGTCAAAAGCATTGACTTGACTAAATTGTAATGTTACGTCTTTGATTGTAAGCTTGGAGCCTATGTTGTTCTCCTCGATATTAGAATAGCCTCTAATTTGGGGAAAGGGAGATAGCAGGACAAATGTAGAGCCTGTTCCACTTCAACTTTCCAAATTCAAAAGAAGCCCGATTTCGCTCAGTTTCCCTCAACACCCGTTGAGAAGTAAATTACTTCTTCTCCGCCATACTTCCCACCACCACCCACCACATCCTCTTGTAGCCAAGTCCATCAGCCAAACACTAATAATTCCATGTTTTGCAGCTATTCGTTTCTCTGTTCCTGCATTTCATGGCATCAGCTTCTCACCGCAAACGATAAACCAAAGTACAGGATTCAGGTAGATGGTTACCCAGCTTGAAGAACTCGGATTGAATAGCTAAGGGTACTAATGGTATCACACAAATTAGTATTAATGGAACTATCGCTATTTTCTATAAGAGTCAATAACGATAACGGAGCCGCGATTTCTCAGAATGCAACACCAGGGATGTTCCTAATTTATACATCCGTAGACTGTTCAATAGTGTACAGAGATAAACTGTAAAGTTACCCGCTTTTCATCACGCTTTTGTCACGCTTTCCTTCTTCATACTTAAGGAAGGAAGAAGCAAACGAACCTTTTCTGTGGTACCTTTACTTTTGCGGTTATTGTTGGCATTCAACAGCATTCATATTACCGTTACTTATTCTTGCTGGTCTTGCAGTTGACACCATCAAGATCGCATCGATCTCATTGATTTCAAACGAAAAGTGCTCTTGTTATAAGCTATTCCAAGGGATTGTCGGCAGTTCCAACGATTGCCGCCACTCTTCAAATAATCTCACAATTAGACCCTTCTCTAGAATGCCCTACTACGCCGTCGCCAAGGGCCACAAGGCCGGTATCTACAAAGACTGGAATTCATGCAAACTGAACGTCCACCAGTACAGTGGCGCCAAGTACAAGAAATTCAATACTATGGCAGAAGCCAGCGCGTTCGTGCTGCAAAATTCGTCTGGCCCTTCGGGATCGCGTCCCACTTCTCTGTCTATACCAGCAGAAAGCCACCCGAGACAGTCAGGATATACGGGAACTCCGAGATCCGGCCATCAGTCTTCCCGACTGTCGCCGTGGAGGTTCTCTCAATCACATAAACCATCACCAAGCCAGCTGAGCGACTCCACATCTGCTGGAAGTACTAGCTCTAGTAGTACTGCCAGCCTGTGGTTGTCACCGGGGCTGAGATTTGATAATACGCCAGCCCCAGCTTCAGTGAGGCAACCTACTTCCAACCCATCTGGGCCAAAGAGCTCTCAGTCGAAATTGCGAAGCTCTAATATAAGCAGCTACAGTGCTCCACCTTCCAAGTACAAGGCAGGCGTTAGGGGCAAAGAAAAGCCCCAAGCTGTCAACAAAATCTACGTTGACGGAGCAGCAAGAGGCAATGGTAAGACTGACAGCGCTCCTGCCGGTTATGGTGTCTTCTATGGCTATAATGACTCAAGAAATTCAGCTGTATCACTTGACACTGTGGATAATATCAAAGCCACAAAACCTACAAATCAAAGAGCCGAGTTGCATGCTATAAAGCATGCTCTTATAGACATTGCTAATGACTTGGACAACAACAAGAGCACCAAGTACAATATTGTATCGGATTCACAATACTCCATCAAGTCTTTAAACGAGTGGTCAGACAATTGGTTAAAAAATAACTGGAAAAATCTGAAAGGTGAAGATGTAGCCAATAGAGATATCATTGAGAGTACCCTTCCAATATTGAACTATGTGAATAAGACCTACAATGAGCGTCAGTGGGGAGATATCGAGTTCACTCATGTTAAGGGGCATCTGGGAGACCCGGGGAACGAGAGTGCTGATCGCTTAGCCAATCTTGGAGCTGATGATATGGAGAGGAATCTCAGGAAATAGAGGTTCATTTCAATGACAGCCACCGATGTAAATAGAGTTTTAGGAATAAATTGGCGTAGTATTAGACTGCCAAACGTAGATCTATAAAATTGTTAACTTCTATTAAAGGAAAACGGCCGATATCTACGGTGAAACAGATAGGCTACCTACGACCCCTTTATTTCTTGTAACATCTCAATGAAAGCTAAACTTGAGAGTGGATTCAGCTTCACTGGTTTACATACATGTATCATTTGTATCGTATCTTTGCTGTCTATCAATATTAAATCTGTAGTTAAGCTGAGTTGACAAGATTTGGGTGCAAAAAAACCAAAGCCGTTATAACTCACACGCTACAAACACCAACTGCCATATGTCGTAACTTTCCGCATGCATAGTGCGACACTAATGCACCATGTGGAGAACACTTTCTCCCTGACGACAATCAACCCTTCATATCCTCTGAACAGGGTGGTTCTAAGACAAAGCCAGAGTTTTGCAAATTGCCCGGATTCGGCCCGCTACAAATGCAATAATTTCCTTTCATTCTTGAAATCCGTGCCGCAGCTTTGAGTGCAATGTCACGTGACTTTATCTGATGCTTTGTATTCCCTAATTTTGGGCCTCCGCCAGTCGAATTAAGACCCAAAAAGTATAGCGTCCAAAACTAAAGACTGGAATACAGATGTAAATACTTTTAATGGTTTAAATTCTCATTTTGCCCAAATCAAAACGTGCAAAAACTGATGATACAAAGCACCTGTATATAAACGTATAGCCATATACTCCAAAAACAGCGACATTATACGTAATTATTTGCAATCTTCTTGATGTTGGTGAAGGAATCGATCTATTGAAGCGATTTTTTGGTTTATGTGCCGCTATTCCACCCACAGCATCACAATACCGCCATATACCCATATCCCCCACCCCCAAATTCCACTCTCTGTCACTACTCCTTCCAATCTTCACCTGTCTCACTCTCCACCTCCCCGGATGTCGCCTCTCATCACACTCACCACAATCCTCTACATCACGTGCTGATAACACACGGCAATCGCGCTCTTCTGAGTCATAAGCTCATCTGGTTGTACACAGGAATGGATAATCAGTACTCATTCGTTAGTCATTGGTCCATACAATGAAGTGATAGATAGTGTTCATGTATAGAGACAGAAAGTGGGTGGAGTATGAAGGAAAGAAAGGGTTTTCTGTATACAAGTAGGCGGTGAAATATCGGGATTTGTAGCTGGTAGGGTTGGAGTGAAAAATTTCTGGAACCGAATTGTGATATTTGTTGGTGTTGTTGATCTGAGTCGTAAGGTTTCTTGTTATAGGTTTGAATAAGTTTCTGTATCTGTATAGACATCATTGATATAGTAGCTCCACTGATATCTAAGTAATTTGTACTTACTTTCTCTGCTATGTTGTCCGCCAGAAACTCCGTAAGACTCGGACGAGCCGTGAGTCTCTCCTCCAGAAGTCTTGCTACCCAAGCAGGTCTGGGTTTCTCCTTTGAAGTGCCTGAAGACTACAAGTCCAGAACTCCTCCATACTCCAAGTTGATCAACAACTTGACTACCGTGAACAGGATTCTTAACAACCAGCCGTTGACTTTGGCTGAAAAAATCCTCTATTCTCATTTGGTCGATCCAGAAGAGAGCTTGGCTTCGTCCCAAGGTAAGGTTTCCAATATCAGAGGTGAACAATACTTGAAGTTGAACCCCGATAGAGTAGCGATGCAAGATGCTTCTGCTCAAATGGCTCTTTTGCAATTCATGACCTGCGGTATGCCATCTACGGCAGTCCCAGCTTCCATTCATTGTGACCATTTGATCGTAGGTAAAGACGGTGCCGAAGAGGACTTAGTCAAGTCCATTGCTACCAATAAGGAAGTGTTCGACTTTCTTCAAAGTTGTGGTGAAAAGTACGGAATTCAATTCTGGGGCCCAGGATCGGGTATTATCCACCAGATCGTTCTTGAGAACTTCTCGGTTCCAGGTTTGATGATGTTGGGTACCGACTCTCACACTCCAAATGCTGGTGGTTTGGGTGCCATTGCTATTGGTGTCGGTGGAGCTGATGCCGTGGATGCCTTAACAGGAACTCCATGGGAATTGAAGGCTCCTAAGATTTTGGGTGTCAAGTTGACCGGTGAGTTGTCTGGATGGAGTTCTCCTAAGGACGTCATCACCAAGTTGGCTGGTGAATTGACCGTAAGAGGAGGTACCGGCTACATCGTCGAATACTTCGGCGAAGGTGTCAAGACTTTGTCTTGTACCGGTATGGCTACCATCTGTAACATGGGTGCTGAAATCGGTGCTACCACTTCTACTTTCCCATACCAAGATGCTCATCGTAGATACTTGATTGAAACTGGAAGAGCTCCTATCTCGCAAGCAGCTGATGCCGTTCACAAGCAATTCAACTTCTTGCAAGCAGACGAAGGAGCTGAGTACGACAAGGTTATCGAATTGAACCTCACTGACTTGGAACCTCACGTCAACGGTCCATTTACCCCAGATTTGTCTACCCCAATTTCTCTCTTCGGAGAGACTGCCAAGAAGGAGGGATGGCCACAAACTGTCTCTGCTGGTCTTATTGGTTCATGTAGCAATTCCTCGTACCAGGATATGTCTCGTGCTGTCTCGATTATCAAGCAGGCTGAAGCTGTTGGCTTGAAGCCAAAGATTCCATTCTTCGTCACTCCAGGTTCTGAGCAAATTAGAGCCACCATTGAAAGAGACGGTTTGATTGAGTCTTTCGAAAATAACGGTGCCATCGTCTTAGCCAACGCTTGTGGTCCTTGTATTGGACAATGGGACAGAAATGACGTCTCCAAGACTTCTACCGAGACTAATGCCATATTCACCTCTTTCAACAGAAATTTCAGAGCCAGAAATGACGGTAACAGAAACACCATGAACTTCTTGACCTCTCCAGACATGGTCACTGCCATGATTTACTCTGGTGACGTTAACTACAACCCTATCACTGACTCTATCAAGTTAGACAACGGCGAGGACTTCAGATTCCAGCCTCCTCAAGGAGAAGAATTGCCAGGTAATGGATTTATTAAGGGCCGTGAAGAGTTCTACCCAGACCCAAGTCCTCAACCAAAGGCTGAAGTTTCTGTCAATGTCTCCCCAGAGTCTGACAGATTGCAATTATTGGACCCATTCTTGCCATGGTCTGGCGAGGAGTTATCCACCAATGTGTTACTCAAGGTTGAAGGTAAGTGTACTACTGATCACATCTCTGCTGCTGGTGCTTGGTTAAAGTACAAGGGTCATTTGGAGAACATTTCCTACAACACATTGATTGGTGCTGTGAACAAGGAAACTGGCGAAGTCAACAAGGCTTACGATTTAAATGGTGATCAATACGGTATTCCCGAGTTGATGATCAAGTGGAAGGAAGAAGGTAGACCATGGATCGTCGTAGCAGAGCACAATTATGGTGAGGGTTCTGCTAGAGAGCATGCTGCTTTATCTCCAAGATTCTTGGGTGGTTCTATCATCTTGGTCAAGTCATTCGCCAGAATCCACGAGACCAACTTGAAGAAGCAAGGTATGTTACCATTGACATTTGCTGAAGAAAGTGACTACGACAAGATCTCTGCTGGAGATCTCTTGACTACCGTTGATCTCCAAGACATGATTGCCAAGGATGGTAACAACGGTGGTGTCTTGACTGTCAAGGTTACCAAGAAAGACGGTTCTACTTTTGACATCTTGTGTAAGCACACTATGTCCAAGGATCAAGTTGACTTCTTCAAGGCTGGTTCTGCCATCAACCATATCGGTAACTTGAAGAGGGCACAGAAGGCTTCTGCTTAAGTAACGGGAATGTTACTACATTCATCCGTATTGTGCATGGATACATTCACTTCTTCCACTTTATTCTATTCAAATCCTTTAGCTCTATGAGTTGTCGCATCAATCACTTGGCTTTGAACCTTAAAAGTAAGTGTATATAACTGTAATTAATAAACTTTAATATTTAAGTACATCAGATTGTTATATCATTGTAATAATTGACCCTACATTATTGTCAGAGTTAAAGAATCGATATCAGAGGTACAATACCATCTTAATCATCCGGTCAAACACTTGTTTCATAGTGTTAATCATTATAGCGTATATTTTAGAATAATAACGACCATGAATTTATTCGGAAAGAGCCTAAGGCGTAGAAATAAAAATGAGGCAAACGGAGACAAATAGAAAGAATGTTTGATATTGTTACTGCGATAGTGTAGCAGATTATAAATGGTATACTCCACCGACAGCATATGAGTGTTCTAATGATGAAATGAATAAAAAACAACTTTTTAACAGGCGACCATTTAAGCGTCGATCAAATCGTGGGACTTGTCTGGCTCATCATCGTCATCCTGTTCTCTCTCCCTCTCGTAGAACTCGTTCAAGATCTTAGGACTGATTCTGTTCAACAACTCCTTTGGGTAGATTCTCAACAAAGACCAGGCTTGGTCCAAGGACTCGAAGATAGTTCTGTTCTCGTAGGCACCTTGGGAGATGAAGTTCTTCTCAAACTTCTCCAAGAATTCCAAAGACAACTTGTCTTCGGTGGAAAGAGCTTCCTCACCGACAACGGCCTTCATGGCAGCGGCATCTCTACCAATAGCGTATTTGGCGTATAACTGGTTAGAAACATCACCATGATCCTTTCTGGTCATACCTTCACCAATGGCAGACTTCATCAAACGCGAAAGCGATGGCAACACGTTGATAGGTGGGTAAATACCTCTGTTGTGCAATTGTCTGTCAATGGAGATTTGACCCTCGGTAATATAACCGGTCAAATCAGGAATTGGATGGGTGATATCATCGTTAGGCATGGTCAAGATAGGAATCTGGGTAATAGAACCGTTTCTTCCCTCGACTCTACCAGCTCTCTCGTAGATGGTAGACAAATCAGTGTACATATAACCTGGGTAACCTCTTCTACCTGGGACTTCTTCTCTGGCGGCAGAGACTTCTCTCAAGGCATCGGCGTAGGAAGACATATCGGTCAAGATGGTCAAGACGTGTCTCTCGGTCTGGTAGGCCAAGTATTCGGCGGTGGTCAAGGCCAAACGTGGAGTAATAATTCTCTCAATGGTAGGATCGTTTGCCAAGTTCAAGAACAAAGAGGTTCTTTCCAAGGATCCGTTTTCTTCGAAATCCTGCTTGAAGAAACGAGAAGTTTCCAAGTTCACACCCATGGCGGCGAACACAATGGAGAAGTTCTCCTCATGACCGTCGTGGACGTCCTTGGTAGGTCTGACCAAACCAGCCTGTCTACAGATTTGGGCAGCAATTTCGTTGTGTGGTAAACCGGAGGCGGAGAAAATCGGAATCTTCTGGCCTCTGGCAATGGAGTTCATGGTGTCGATGGCTGAGATACCGGAGGAGATCATTTCTTCTGGGTAGATACGAGCGTATGGGTTAATTGGCGAACCGTTGATGTCCAAGTAGTCTTCAGCGAAGATCTTTGGGCCCTTGTCGATCGGTCTACCTGAACCATCAAAGATACGACCAAGCATGTCCTCCGAGACGGCGATCTTAAGGTTTTCACCGGTGAACTCGACTCTGGTCTTCTTGACATCGATACCCGATGTTCCTTCGAACACTTGCACAATAGCCTTGGTTCCTCTGACTTCCAAGACCTGACCCTGACGGACGGAGCCGTCTGGAAGAGTCAAATTGACGATCTCGTTGTATCTGGGGAACTTGACGTTGTCCAAGATGACCAATGGACCGTTGACACCACCCACGGTGTTGTAGTTGATTCTTGGCTTAATCTTGAAGCCTTCGGTGACGGCCTTCTTGTTTAACTCGAAGAGTTCCTTATCTGAGAGCGACATTGGGGCAGAGGGGGGAGCGTGGAGTGGGGCGAAGGCGATTGATGAGAAACGACGCTTTAACACCGGTTCAATGTGTGGTTAGTGCTAAAGAAACACCATCCAACGCAGCGGCTAATACTTTGATAAGCTCGTTTTTTCGTAGGGGATTTCTTGTTGGTGGTGGAATGGGAAATGGGAAATGGGAAATTAGGGCTGAGAAGTACGCAGAGTGGGAGGGAAATTACGCCGAGTGCAACGAGTATAGTGCGACAGCAAAGTCGCACTGTACAGTGGTTGCAGTGTCTGTGATGTTTGTTCTATATAGATGTAGTGATTGTTCTATGTGGATATAGTGATTGTTCTATGTGGATGTAGTGATTGTTCTATGTGGATGTTTGTGATGTCTGTGGTGGTATAAGTGATTGAAATGTGTGGTTGTAGTGGTTGTTCATGAATGTCTAAGATGGTCATAGTGATTGTTCTGTTTGTTCATGGATGTCTGTAGTGTCTGCATCTTTGGTATCTTTGATGTCTGTAGTGCTTGTTGTATATGGATGCGATGCCTCCAATGTCTGTTCTACATCTACGTGGGTGGCAGTATGCCAATGTTTTTCTAAACAACTCTATTCGCACTCTACGGCGGTGGATGCTTTTGAATTGTAGCTTTCTACGCAGAGAAATTAGCTTATCGCTGTCTATTAGACATAGTACTTTCTCGTTAGCGCAACTGAAATAATACCTAGAGAGTCATGATGACTTGGACATCATACAGTGACTACGTAGTATAAATATATACTATTTGTAACTATATGTAGATAGGCCATGCCGCAGCTACTCTAAAGATAGTAGCTTGAAGAAATACCACAATTGCCTTATGGTGTCACCATGTAGACTATCACTATGCTATAGGTTATTACCTCGTCATAGACTCTCTATGGACCGAGTTGCTAGTGGAGAGCTCCGAGAATTTCACTGAGCACCACTAAAATTAGTTAGTGTGCGCAAATTGAGAGATGGATGAGATACGGGAACAGCATTTTCAATTGGTTGATTTCATATTCAAAGTGCTTCAAAGACGTCAAATGACTCAATTGAGTTCCCAGTTCTACTTAGTAAAGATCCTTGGAACAAAATGCCTCAATTCTGTTATGACGAATTAAAGCACATCTCTTCGTCCAAATTCGTTATCTCATTGAAATGCTTAATTAAATGCTTAATTGGTCGTCGGCGCTACCATTGCAATGTTATCTGAATTGGGTTTATATACAGTATATACCCATGGGTGCAAATCGGTAAACCCTATCTATATGTAAGGTGTAGGGAAACCGGGAAGTAATTTTGCTAGATGTTTTGGGGTTGAGCTCTCTGGCTCCAGTTTATATAGCACATCCACCTCTAGTCTTTCCTTACAAAAATATAGTCTATTTCAATTTTATTGAAAACCTAATGTCGTAATAAATACTTAAACTCTATCGGCCAGCTATGAACCTTTTTCTTCCTTGCCTCTATCAGCACTCTCATAATTGCTTTCTTCTAGTAGACTAGCTCGAGCTGTGTTCTGGCCCGCAGCAATATGCTCTTCCGCAATCTTTACATGTTCCTCTTCATCACTCATTTCTTTTCGTCAAGAATGGAATGCCATTCTCACCATTAATCTTGTCCTTTTTACTGAAGCATCTGACTCACAAGGTCCCAGTCATCCATCTTCGGGTGACCGAGAATATTACTCATCTTCCTGTCAGTCATCATCAGACGACGATTCGATCCCTTGTTCTTAGACACTTTGCCCTTGTCAATTTTGGTGTATATTGCACCCCAGAGTGTCTTGATTTCAGTCTCCTCTACGGGTTCTTGCTTCTTCTTGAGCAAAGCGCTTTCCAATGAGTACATAGACTTATCGAAGTCCGTCAAATTTGAATCAGAATGCATATCAGGACGTAAGATCTTATCATAATGCACTAACGATGAATCAAAGACTTCTTCCACGCGCACCACCCTTTCTAAAATGGACTTGAAGTTGCATATGTTATCGATATCATCCGTTTCATCATGCATTACTATCATCAAGAAGTGCTGGAAATTTGCTATAATCTTAGCTACCACAAGGACAAATTTTTGGAATTCGTAGGTAGTCAAGCTGGTGAATGGCTTGTTAAGAATTATATGCGGAATGATAATCAAATTCTTTTTGCTACTTGTTCCTGTGCTTGGTGATGCTGATTTTGTTGGCGAGAGAGACCTTTCCTTGATCACGGGTATATCAGTTACGGGTTCCGGGGTTTTCATTAACAGAGCTCTTCTTTGCGAATTGATGGTCTTGGAAGATAGTGGTAATTTCAATTCCTCTCCGAGTTTGATCACTCTTGCAACATTGGCATTATCATCATGGCTGCTCAGATTATCGTCGATCGAGTTCCTTTTCTCATATTCTACTTCTTCCTCACTATCCTTCTCATCTTCTTCTGTTACCTCCATAATGTCATTCACCTTCTGCTTTACGGCGTTGAAAAACTCCTCGCCAGGTAGCATGTTGGTGAGTTCACTTAAATATGGAAGCTCTAATCCAAACAATGTGGCCAAGTTTCTCTGTAGTGTGATTAAGTTTTCGAGGAACTGACTGATTTGAGTACTGAACTTCTGGCCCCTAAACAGCTCAAGACGTAATATAGGCTGATGATGAAAATATAACTCATTCTTAGGTCCTCTTGAAAATGTCATCTCCTTCATCTCTATGAAGCTTTGTCTATGCATTCTGACTAGCTGTCTTTCTACTTCGTGTAATTTGATCGGATAAGCTCCAGCATTGATATCGACCTTTGCTGACGCCTTTGCGTAAGATTGTTCCATTAACTTTGTCTTTTCTTCTAGAATACTTTGACTATGTGCTATCTTATCTTTTGTCTGTGCTATTTCGTCCAGAAGTTTTTCAATTCTTTCTTTATTGAGTTGATTGGACCTTTGGATACCTTCATTCTTCATGGCTAGGTTCATTATCCTGAGCCTGTTGAGCTGCAAAGACAAAGAGGTTATTGCGTGAGCCGATGGCGGTTCACTTCCATCCGCTAGAAATGTAAATTCATCGTAAGAATGCCGTATCTTGTCTAAATCACGGTTCTCGTCATAGAGCAGTTCTGCTAATCTGAGAGTATCATTTATCTGGTTTCTTCCTAAGTCGCTGTCGGCTCCTACCTCGATAACCAGATAGGCCAAGCGATTCAAATAGTCATCGTATTCCCTGTCTTTTCCGTCTTTTCCGTTGTTTTCTTTGATATTGTTGTAATTCTTACCCATTCTATCCTTTCTGCTCTTCGTGTCTTTGTTATCAGAGGACGCCACTGGCAGTGCCATTCGGCCATTTTTTGTGGAAAAAGAACGCTGCTTCAGATAAGACTTATCTGTAGTCTTCCCGAAAGTCGCTGCCATTCTCCATTGGACAAATGCTGCTGTTAAATAGTGATCTCTTGCAAAGAAGAACGATATAGAAAGAGTAATTTGAAGTCAGTGCTGGTTTGGAAAGGTTCGTGAGTTTTGGTTGTAGAGGTGGCGTGTGAGCGGCAGTTAGAGGGGTTCAGATAGGAGAGGTGTGCTCAAGATTTTGGATTGAACATCCATGCCGCAGTTTTATAGAGATACGGTACTACAAGTAAGGGAATTTGGATGGATGGTTTGAGAAGAAGTGTTTGCAAAGGATTCACGATCTGTCGGTGAGAGAGTGCCACCATGAAGGAGGTATAGATAGAAGTTTAAGAGTTAGTTGATTTGAATCAAATGAAAAAATGTATCCACAACATTTAACGTGTTTCGGCACTCCGGTTGAGAATCCATCTCACTTTTTTTGAAAGGATGCAAAATCCATCCCCATAGTTAAGAGCATCCATAGTTAAGACTCGAGGTGAGTGCATCCATAATTAAGATAAGAGTCAAGGTGAACACGCTATAAGAGACGGGCATAAGTGATTCACGCCAAGCGGTTCTCTTTAATTAAAAGCAAGTAGAACGTAAAATTTTCTCCCTCTGCAAATGCAAACTTCGTCACTTTTATGTATCTTTCCGTACATTCTCATTTCAACGCTTCGAGACTGCAATACTGTAACACTACAACACTACAACCTTGCAATACTACAATACTACAATACTACAATACTACAATACTACAACACTACAATACTACAACACAGCAACTCTTCAACTCTTCAACTCTTCAACACTTCCACACTTCTACAGTTCCACATTTCAATACCCATTCCTACCTACCACTATTCCCTCCCTCACTTCCTGTCTCTCTATCACTCCTCCCTCACTTCCTGTCTCTCTATCACTCCTCCCTCACTATCCCCACCGTTCTGCGTTCTACTGCTTACGGCTAGCCGTTTAGGAAATATCTGTCGCACTTTTCGCTTCGGCACGCCGATCTCATCCTCGCTACCATTCTTTAAGGGTTGCCAATCTGTGGTTTTTCTATAGTTTAAATGGCAGTTTCTTTCTTGCTGTTGTCGGTGTAAGTAGAGTCTTCTTGTTTGAAAGTGCAATTGACCAGCTTGATCTGTTGACTACGGAGCGAAACACAGTGCTGGGCGTTGTTTTAAGGCCAAAATGTCCTCTTTTTCGTTGAAAAAGTCGGCTGCTACCAGTCTTCACGACTTGAAAGAACCCATAAATGACTCCAATCCTATACGGATAGCGTTTCTAGGCGGCCCAAAAACGGGGAAAACTTCGACGATTTCAAAGCTTAGTTTGGGCAACTTCAGAGACACATACTATCCAACTCACCAGGTGAATCCGATTCTTTTTCGCTTCAATGCTTCCACTACTATCTCTAGATTAATACTAGATGAACACGAGCTAGAAAGCACCTTGGGCTATTTGTCCAAGCAGTCACATATTCTTCTTAGTCCCGTGTTATACCAGTCATATTCAAAGTTACTGAAGAAAAAGACTATCGAACCAAACCATACAAATGACGTAGTAATCAGCTCCAAAAACCAGTACTATGTCGCCTATAACTATAAGAATGAAGTTTCAAGCCATGACAAGGCATACGTACCACCACACATCAGTCCAATCCTAGTTGAACTCATAGACACATCTGGGTTCAATCCGGCACAAGTAGTGCCTTTTTTGGAAGCTTCTATCTATGTCAAGTTAGATAAAGACATTCTCCGCAATTTAGCCAATGAGCCAAGAAAGCCCGTATCAACCAATCCTTTATTAGTTGCTAGTGGGGCCAGTGAATTGAATGGATACATAGACGGCTACTTCTTTGTATACAGCGCCGTTCCCTCTTATAACTTACCTTCATATGACGAGATTTCTGACGTTCCAGCTCCTTCAACAAGAAAGAACTCAATTTTGCCTGCTTTCGACCCCTTGCCAGGAGATGAGACTTTCAGTCTCTTGGCCACGATGAAAGGAGCTTTGGACGAAGCCTGGAGAGAGTATAATACATTTAGAAAGAGATGGGAACAAGGCAAAGAACATGATATATTCTCATTCAAAAATGCATTAAAGAGCTTCTGGAAAGAGGAAAGTATACTCGACGTTGAAAACAGGAGAAACGAGATCAGAAACGGAAAGAGCTACTTGATAGAGAACTCCATGGATCCGTCTGACCCAAATTGTCCACCTCCAATCTGGATTATCTGTACTCATTCGAAGAACCAATTGGCTTCACCAAAGCTAATTGAGAATGGACTGGCCGTGGCCAAGCATTGGAAGTGCGGTTTCGTAGCGTTGGACAATTTGGACGATAGCGTGGACGAAGTATTGGCTTTAATGATTAAGGAGATTTCAGAGAGGAAGAAGTTGCTGAAAGGGAAGACTAGGACATAACACTATACAAACCGACGATAGTAAATGGTTCAACAAAATAGTGGTTGACGTTACTACACGTTGAAGGGATAAGAGCGTAAGATCGGGTTCGGACTGTTATCCACATGGTAATCAAAAATATAGACGATATGGTACATCCATTTATCGAATAACTTCACACAACACACTGTAATATTAGATATCTACAATGCCTATTAGACTTACTTTCTAGAAACAATTCAAATTCAAATTAAAACAAATATATAGGTATATAAGTAGTATCACTCTATGAGTTATGAATATACATGAGCCTTACTTTTGTACTCTTTGTCCTTCGGTATACCTTTCTTCTTCTCCTTCCTTGCCTTTTTCCTACTCCACGGGTGCAAAGGCTACACCCAATTCCGAGTCTGCTTGTCCAAAGTACAACAACCACTTCCCCTTGAATTGTACCAACCCCTCACAGAAAACAACCTTGTTAACTTGACCTTCCTTCTCGTTGTCCAGCTCTGGTTTGAGAATAGGGTTCTCTAATCGGGCAACTGGGCCACCCTTGATGTTATCATAATCAATAAGCATTTCACTGATTGTATATGAGTTTGCTGGTAAGTCCTCCAGTCCCGTGGTGCTGGAATTGTACACAAAGACCCACTGGTTCTTACCATTGTCCAACTTCACTGGCGCTGGGCCCAGCTCTATAAGCTTGGTCTCGAATTTCAACTTCCGGGCAGCAAACATGGCTTTATTGAAGTCTTTATCCACGACGGACCAGTTAATCAAGTCATCCGACACGGCCAAATACAAAGAGCTATCTCCCCAGATCATGTAGTATTTTCCATCTGGGGCCCTTTCAGTGAAAATAGCTCCAGACTTCAGCCACTGTTGCCTGATGTGTGGGATACCGTTCCCGGTGTAAGCGATATCGTGCCAATCCTCGGGAATAAATGAAGGGTACTTCTTCCAATGGAACAAGTCCTCAGATGTAGCAACACACAAGCGGGCGTGGTGCAAGTCGTAAGCAGTGTACGTCACTATAAAGAGTTTAGATACGGGATCTCTGACTATTCTAGGGTCTTCGATGCCTCCACCTTGCTCCCATGGCTCAGTGGCTGTGAGAATTGGTGTGGAATATCTAGTGAAGTTAACACCGTCTTCGGACCAGGCAAGTCCCACAGACGACAATTTGGCCTTATTTTGTGCCCTGTATAGCAAATAAACCTTATCATCGACTACAATTGCGGTGGCATTATACAAATAAGCAGACTCGAACTCGTTATCGGGGTTGGGGCGAAGTATTGGATTGTTCTTGTATTTGGTGAAAGGACCAATTGGGAACGATTTTGGAGGTTTATAGTTGGCGTCGCCGAGGCGAGACTCTTTCGAGACCATTGGTATCATCATGATGGGGCTACTGTTGTAAATATATGACTTTATATAAGGTATCTACACGTTTTAACGATGGCAGCAAGTGCTATTTCACTGTGAAGAAAGATGTTCCGAAGGTTTTGTGGGGTAAACTGAAACTGAAATGGGATGAGAGGTCGTGTGTAGGAGAGAGTTTGGATAGTTAGTACGGAGTATGAGTATGAGTTAGATAGAAGTAAAGAGGGTGTAAATGGTGGTAAATAAGAAGATAAATGGTGTGAATGTAACCATGGTGAAATGGGTGACTACTTGCAAAAAATTCAAAAGAAAAAGGACTATACTTCTGTCTAAACATGGATATTTAGATGCCCTGTAACTACTAGGTAGTGATGCAATACTTAACGCGATATCAAATAGATAAGAGATAACGATTCAGTATGCAAGGAGTTGTAGCATGGAGAGTGGTGTCAAAGAGCAACTGAAATGCAATATTGTAGAAATGGAAACATTGGGGCCCAATTGTAGTGCCAGTGGGACCACAGTTGCAATGTCAATAAAGGAGTTGTTTGAAAATTTCAATGGCATGCAAATTCCAATTTTTGCCCAAACATAAACTATGGTATGGGTTTTCAATGCCATAAATTCCTTAAGTGTTGGTATGTATTCTATCTTTCTAGCTCCGTGTATCACTTTGTGGTGAGTGCTTCGAAAACACTGGAATTATACTTCGGAAATAAAAACTGATTCATACCATACGTATAACAATTTATCATACATTCATCAAGTCTTTTTTGAATTTACGGCGATAACCATTGTTAGTATCGTCAAAATTCCATATGCAACTGACCTTGGCGTCGTACGTACTAGTACCGTCTGGTCCCAATCAAAAGGTATAGTGACTTTGACGAGACAGCGAAATAATAGTGAAAACGGGTAGAATTCCAAGACTCTTCTACTAAATAAGGCTAAATAATATGAAAAGTGTACCTTATTCTTTCCTTCTTTGTCTCCGTTATATTTGTCAACTAGGCAACTACATTCGTCATAGCGATATTATCCGTATCTGGCTTCTTCTACCAAGCACTATGGAGCCATGATATCGTGTGCCCATAATTACTAGTCCTGGATTTACGCTACATGCTGTGATGCATACCCCTCCACATTGATAACCTTCTCCAATACTACAGCCACCGGACCATCCACAGCTCGCATGTCCGAGCTCCATTTGTAAGTCCGGAGAAGGGCCCGTAGGCCGTTTTCTGCGCCTTGTTTGTTCTTCACTATAATTACGAGATCTTCTTCCGTGGCACCCATAGGTGATGGGAAAGGGGCATTCTGGCCCTTTTGGAGCCTCCTTCCTTCCTCTCTGTAAGACATCGCGGTCGGGGGGACAAATTGCAAAATGATGCCATTTTAGCACGAAGGTTGACTATACGATTGTACATATTCAAAAAATTTCGAATGTGAATGTGAAATTGTCCTATTATGTATTCATGAGTTGACTTTACGAAGTAATATAAAACAGCCGTTGTCAATACCATCGCCCTCAGCGTATGTTTAATACCTTTCGGAAGCACATCTCACAAGAACCTCTCACAAGCACCTTCAACCTCCCGCTAGAAATGGCTATCCAGAGTCGTCTTTTTTCTCTCGCAATTCTCACTGTTACCACTGTTCTCACCACCGCTCTTCTCACTACTTTTCTCACTACTCTTCTCACTCTTCTCGCTATTCTCACTCTTCGCACGCCCATCTCCCACCCGTTTAGCCTCTTCTCTACCGCCTCCTACACGCCATTGCACCTCACGTCACCAACTTTCTCCCTCCTATTCCGCGACAAACCGTACATTACCCAACACCGAATTTATTTTCTGTACGCTGTCTCGTGAAGCCTTCTTATCCTTTGAAGCTGTCCCGTCTTCATTGGCTCACGAAACAGACATTGCCGGAGTTTACAGTAGTTGCTACGACAGACGACGCCGTAGTTAACACATCGACATCACGAACAGGCCCTTAACAGGAAAAAAATTGCCGTCTGATTACCTCCCGTAGTAGTGCTCACCGTACTGTAGTCTGGATCGTACAATAATCCATCTTCTCATAGTCGCAAGTGGTACCTTCTACCAAGCGGTTCAATGGGCCAGTTATTATCACATCCCATTGAGGATAAGGAGATTGAAAACCACAGCCATGAGACATTGTCCTACGTCATCGGATCGATGCAGGGTTACCGTATGACCATGGAAGATGCACACGACGTTAGGATCAACGAGGATGAATCGTTAGCAGTGTTCGGGGTGTTTGACGGCCATGGAGGCAAGATCTGCTCAGACTACTTGGCCGATCACTTGGTGAAATACATATTCAAGCACCTAAACTCCCACCAGAATAGGGCCAACTTGCCCTTGAAAGATTACATGAGAATCATAAAAGACTCCTTCTTCAAGGTGGACCACGATCTCCTGAGAATGGCCAATTTGGTCAATTGCGGGTCCACGGCAATCATAGCTACTGTAGTCAAAGATAAATACGTAGTTGTTGCAAATACGGGAGATTCAAGGTGTATTTTATCCATAGACGGCGTGGCTAAGACATTGTCATTTGATCACAAGCCTGTTATCATGAATGAGAGGATAAGAGTGGAGAATAGCAATGGTTACATACTCAACAATAGAATCAATGAGATATTAGCTTTGTCGAGGGCATTCGGCGATTTCAAGTTCAAATTGCCATTTATTGATTCTTCTAGAAACAAATACATCAACCAAAACAAAAAGCATTTCAAGAACGGTTTAGTTCATTTGCCTCCGGAGTTGTTCCAGGTGACTGTCGAACCAGACTTACTAGTATATGACTTAGTGCGTGCAAATGGAGTCCCAGAATTCTTAGTGTTAGCATGTGACGGAATCTGGGATTGTTATAAGAATAGTCAGTTGGTGAAGTTGATAAGAGATAAGCTTGCCTTAGGATGGAAGTTGAACAAAATTGTCGAATTCGTATTGCGTGACTGCCTTCTTATGGCAAATAACTACACTGGCATAGGGTTTGATAATATGACTCTTATAATCGTTGCGATGCATAGCAAAGGCTCTATCGACGAGTGGTACGAGATGATGATGCATAAGATACAAAAAGAGAAAGGGTTAGTTTAGTGAAGTAAGGCTAAGAGTCGGAGCAAATCAATCCACATAGAAACTTTACTCCGGACTTCGTCTTCATTCCTAAAGACTTTCAATTCCAATGCATAGCCTATGTACATATGTCAGAAATTATCGGGCTTTTTAACAGTAATGTTCGAGTATCAACATTTTGCATTCTATATTTATTTACTTTACCAGCTTCAGTTCTTTGTCAAGTTTCACAAGTCTTAACCTGATGCGGCCCTAATAATCTGCTTTCGCCGCTGTGGAGGAATTCATACAACTATGGTATTATATAGTTTACTTAGCATGTATATATACGATGTTAAGAAATGGGTGTATATTTCCTGTAGTTAGAAGAGAAGCTACTAGAAGCTGCACATATGTGCTACGTATACAACGCAAGCTATTGCACTCTTCAATACTTGATTCATTAAGGAAGAGTTATTTCGTAACTCTTTCTAGTCGGATGATTTTTGAAGTTGGGCCCATTGGAATATTCTCTTAGAACCTATCAAAAGTATACAGCTTCGTGAATACGCATAATGAAGAGTTGAAAGAATGGCCCTTACGCGGTGTTTTCAGATTAAACGCAAAGGGTAAGAATCTGGATTACTTCAAATGAGCCCAAGGCTGGTCATAGCTACGTCAACACGAATCAATCACTACTAAGATAAAAGTACTAATGTATGTGGAAGCGCTTGGGAATGTGAAAGACAAACCCATTCAGCATCTTCAAGTAGGTGTGAACAAGCATTATACGGTCCAATTCGCCCCTACATATCAAAGAGTCAATGAACCAAGACGGTTGTGAACATATTGGCAATCCACAGTATAGGCTATTCTACAGACTCCGTTTCAACAGAGCACCTTTTGTATAAGCAAGTCAATTTGACTAACTTTCAAAGCCCTTACCCAAGCGAGCTACTCTCAACTAGATTCATCTATGTCTACCTTTTCTCCCTTCCTCTATAATACAGCATACTCCCATTCAATACAACCCCATTTCATTATCTCCACCACACCCCGCAACCCGCAACTTTACGCGTCTTTTTCGCAGCTATTTTTCTCAATTGGTAATGCACGGTACTATGAGGATATTGGCCGGTGGCAGAGCATTGTGTTTGTAGCACGGATCCAGATCACGGCAAGAAACGTGTGTATTGTTAGAATAGTAGCAGTTCGTCCGCGGATCTCCAAGTTATGGCGTAGAACCCCATATTGGAGTATTAGACGCGTATCATATGCATGTAGGCGGTAGGCTAAGTGAACCCTGAGTCATTAGCGTACATTGTAATGTACCGTGGTGCGTACGGGAGAGACTATTTGATGTGGACCCCCAGATAGCTGGAGGGAGCTGGGAGATGGATGAGGTAAAGAGCGTAGGGTAGAGAACACGTCGAGTATATTTTCAGCGAGACTGTGTGTGTATTAGTGGTGCATTCCTTTGATACTGGAAAAACCCATATTGTTGCTGCAGCCTCGACACCCATTGCGTGTAGTGAGCCTAGCGATTGCTGGTGCTAGCGAGACAGCGGCATTGAGAATGCCGCCTGCGGATTTGTCGTGCGACCCCATTGTGAATGGGCACATCAAATACGAACGTAGCAAGAATCTCCAGCTGTTGACTAGTCAGGCCAAGAGTAGGGTTCTACGCTCATGTGTGCATGATTACATGGTCTGCGGTGTTCGAAAGCTAATGACCCCTGGAACTGGCAGGGCCAATTTCGGGGTTCCAACAAATTCTAGCGAGAGTGCTCTTTCCCACCAACAGATCGCAGTGTTCTAGCGACACTTTTAGCGAGAGTCACGGCGGCAGTGCAACCCAGATTCGCTCCCAATTCTCGAAGTCTCTGCTCCATTTGGTGCCGAAGTCCTTCAAATCCTGCTATCTCGCCTAGCACCATCGCCCGACCGCCCAATTGCATCCCCATTCCTGTTTTCCTGCAACGCCCACACCGCTTCCTGCCTCGCTCGACGGGAATCGACCATGGTTTCTTCACTCGCTGCCTCTCGCTGTGCGACACGTAAACTGTCCCTAGCACAAAAAAATACAACCCGAAAAATCTCACTCTCGCACCCTCACGTCTTCACCGCTGCCGATTTCATAACACCACAAATTTCTTCAATTACACGACAGCCACTGAGTATCTTTGGCGGTTCCGCATTGGGAGTTGGCTGTAAGAATATTCGTGTGTTTGATTTGTGTTGAGCGGGAGCAATTTGTTAGTGTCAATATTATAATATTATTAGTGTCAGTTTTAGTATTAATATTAATATTATTGTTTTGTATCTTTGTACTTTTTCCAGTGCTCCAGTGTTATTTATTGATACTGATATTGTTACGTCGTTGTGTTGATACCGTCAATAGCAGCAAATACAAGGTATAACACGGGTGTGTCAGACATAGAATCGGAATACAATCCGCACACTACACAGCATTGTTACGAGTCACCCTTCACTTTCGTTAAACGAGCTTTCTTCTGGTGTTATTCAAGCCAGTATCCAGCTCATCCATTATATCAGTGGCATCAAAGACCCAAAAGTCTACAGATTCAGCCCTTTCTGAGCATTCAAGCCATCTTCATTAGCAAATCATTAATATCCAATGAGAGGTACGTATCTTAATTGATTCCAGTCACCAGCAGCAGTTCGGTGATGCAACGCTCCTGTTCTATATAGCAATACTAACATCCGCCAGACTACAAAGTCGTCGTTTTAGGAGCCGGTGGTGTCGGTAAATCCTCCATAACAGTCCAGTTCGTCCAGGGTGTCTATGTCGAGAGTTACGACCCCACAATCGAAGACTCGTACCGTAAACAGATAGAAATCGATGGTAGAGCGTGTGATTTGGAGATCCTCGATACCGCAGGTGTGGCCCAGTTCACAGCCATGAGAGAATTGTACATCAAGAGTGGTAAGGGTTTCTTGTTGGTATACTCAGTCACCGATGAAAACTCGTTGAAGGAGTTGTTGGCCCTCAGAGAACAGGTTCTTCGTATTAAGGATACCGACAACGTGCCTATGGTTCTTGTCGGTAACAAGTGTGACTTAGAGGAAGATCGTGTGTTGAGTATAGACGTTGGTGTGAAAGTGTCGCAGGATTGGGGCTTGGTTCCATTCTACGAGACCAGTGCCATGTATAAGACCAATGTTGATGAGGCCTTCATCGACGTAGTTAGACAGATCATGAGAAAAGAAGCTGCCATTAGTGCCGAGAAGAAGCAACAAAAGGAAATACAAAAGCAACAAACAGACCCTTCTGCTCAGCAGGGTAGTTCTAATAACGGAGCCGTAGCTAATGGTCTTGCCAGCTCCAACCTTAATAATAACAATGTTAATGCAGCTTCTGGCAAGCAAGGCGAGTCTGCTGCTGTCAAGGAGAAGGCTGCTGCAGCCAATACCAGAGCCAAACAATCTACTAACGAAGCTGCCAAGTCTTCTGAAAGTAAGTGTTGTACCATCATGTGAGACAATCACGTTGATCTTGGAAAAGGAGAAGAGAAAGAAGATGACTAAAACTACTGACATTGATGCTACATCATTGGTTAACTTCTAGAGAAGTCTAATAATTTTAAACTATCAAGAAATATGAAAATAAGAATACGAATTGTTACTCGCTATATAGTAAGAGACTTTAGCATAACTTGATTAGAACGCTGTGGTGAAAACTTCCAGCGAAATTTCTGTATTTATTCTTATTTTTATGACTACTAATATCCATTTGAAAGCCAATGACTGTAGCACTTATGAACCTCTGAAAATAGTATTCTCAAATATTTGTAGATATGTTCCAAACTGATTTCAACTGATGCCTATTTTCTGACACAATTTGACAAGGAGTAAAAATTGAACCCATTCCAACGGCGGACAATGAGACGTCGCTAATAGTATCCATTGTTAACAAAACTACCCTCCTAGACGATAATGGAACATCCTAACAGGATTCAAAAAAAAGAAAGGAAAATAGGTGTTGGTAGGAATTGCTGGTGTGTTATAATGATACCCGCGAGATTCGAACTCGCGCCTCCGAAGAGACCAGGACCTTACCCTGGCGCCTTAGACCAACTCGGCCAGAGTACCCAATTCCTGAAAGAGAAATATATTTGCTTAAGATGAGCACACCACGGAAATTTCGTCTATATGCCGGATTTTTGAAAATTTTGGGATATATAAATGTAGAGATAATATGGCTAGTAGAAAGGGAATTACCTTGATTTTCCATCTGTAGTTAGTACTGGTTACATATAATGATAGCAGGATGGTTTTAAGTTTTCAGTTTCTTTTTTTTTCGTGTCGTTCAATTCATTTGTACTCGTATAACCTATGCGATTAAAATAGAATATTGTCTGAAACTACTCAAAAATACGAATTCATATTTCTTAGCTGCAAGGAATAAAATTATTCGAACATTGAATTGAAGGATCCAACTTCTGTCACCGAATTAAGTCTAAATTAGGTACAAATTCCATGAATATTCAAAAAAAAAAAAATCATTCTTCCCCTACCAGAATAATCCTACCAGAATAATTCGAGCACGGGCTTTGCTACTTTTTGCAACTATACAAATGCAGAACTAGACAGCTAGTGTGGTTCATTGATTACAAATAAATGATAATTTGGAATAAAATTAGGTTATTGGTTTCATACATTTTATAAGATGGTTAACTATTCACTCCTATTATAAAATACTAAATAATCTCAGAGATATTGCAAAGTATTTTTACCAGTGTGAAATCCAAGGATGACTCTGGGAACTCTTCGTCCATTCCAACTTACCAATTGGTAATGTTCTTTTCTGCTTCTCCAAACACAGAATTGCCTCCATTGTCAGTGCTATCCACGTACTTAGCCCAATCCTCAAAGAGTTCGTACTTTCCGGATTTGTCATCATAGTACTCTGGTAACTTCTCGTGCAAGAATTTCAAACAATCGTTGTTAATCAATTCGAATTCCAACAAAAATGCATCATGACCCTCTGGGGAGTCAAGCTTCTCCAACTGAGAGTCTGGAATGTTTTCTCCCAAAAGTTGCTGCTCACCGTAAGTGAACAAACCGTCCGATTGAATACCAATAATTAAATGAGGTTGCTGCAAGTTTTGTAAAAATGTTGGCAATGGGTCTTCGGAATGTTCATTCACTTCGATTCTGCCTCTTGTGATGTCATGCGTGTCCAACTTTCTAGTGATAGAGATGTAACAGTTTGCGTCGAAACGAGTGATGAATTTGTTTCCTTGATATCTCAAGTAGGACTGAGCTGTGAAGTACGTTTGAGGTTTGGTTACACTATTATTGCTGTTAATGCTATTAGACTCACTGACGGACGAATTTCTCGACGATCTCGATCCATCATTATGCAATAACCAGTTTTCCTCGTCCTTTGTCTTAGGGAATCTGATACCTTGTTCTTCTTCGACTCTCTTCAAGTCTTTTTCAGTACGGGGGACAGCAGCGATTTGATTGGGTAACTTTCTTCCGAATCTTGTTTCAAACGAGTTTCTGGATCTGTAAGTCAAGAGGGCTGCCATTCTAGCAGCACTCAATCCCGAATCTGGCTTAATTCCATTTTCATTTTCGAAGTAGTAACCGTCGTCATAGAAGGGGTCACTGAAAATGCATTGTCTCTGAGTTTCATTCCAAGAAATACACCAGGCTGAAGCTCTAGCTGAAGTGGCCAATGCAATAACAGTTCTGACATATGGAGTCTTGTTGTAGGTGGCTGAGTATTCAAGCGCAAGCATACCACCCATGGATCCACCGATCACACAGGCGATACCCTTGACATCCAATGAGTCCAAGATTAGCTTGTGGATACCGATATCGTCTTTGACTGTTACCAATGGGAACGATGGTCCGTATGGTTTGCCCGTGGATTTGTCAACCGAGACTGGAGAAGCCGAGCCGTAAGGTGAGCCGAGAAAGTTGATACAGATGATGAAGAATCTTGATGGATCGAACGTTTTACCGTTTCCCAATAATGGTCCCCACCAGTCCTGGACATCCGAAGAGCCTGTTAAGGCGTGGTTGATCAAAATCACATTGTCCTGGTCTTCATTTAACCTACCCCATGTTTTGTACGCTACAGGGAAGTTAGACAAGGTTTCACCACACTCCAAGACATAGGCTGGGACTTCTACGATGGTCTGGCCGGGAACAAGCCTGGCATAGGCGTTTGTTGCTCTTTGCTCCTCTGTAATGTCTTTGTAGACGGGATTGGATGTGGCAGTCATGGTGCAGCACGCTATGGATTGTCAGACGAATGAGCCACTGGCGAAAGGCTGTGGATTTGCGGGTAGTGTACTAGGAAGTCTGGTGATTCGCGTGTGCTAGCGAGTAATCGTGTTGTGATGCTGTGTTCCACTAAATGTTAATACAATACTAGGTGTTTGCTAGTGGAGAACATGGATCTTAACGCCAAATGACTAAATGATTAAATGCTTGAAAAATTCCAATTCCCCAGTGTGTAGGAGGTCCAAGTGTAGCTACTACAAAAATCTTGGGCAGGTGATACTTCTGTATTGTCCTGACTCAAAATACGAATCGGGTATGGGAAGACTTCGGAGGCCGAGTGAGAAGGGCGTAATAAGCGACCGGTGGTTAATTGAGGAACTGTGGATCCTCTTATTAATTAGTGTCCGGAACAGGCAAGTCGATGCTGAGCGATGCAGTGGGCGCAAAAGGCGTTTTGAGTGAATCAAATGGGATTTTGCAAGTCAATGGGAACTGGCTAGCGATGTGTTTGTGAACAAAGACAAAATTACAGCGAAATCGTTGCCTTTAAAACGTCTTCACCTACAAGACAAGCCAGGAAATTCTATGAGTCAAGATCACCACAAGTCACGGGATCACGGTTGAATAGTGCTGTCTGCAGGGATGAAGTTTTGCAGCAACCCTGGCTGCAAATCATGTGATAGCACAGGCGGATGAGGTGGATGTGGATGGAAGTCTGGTGATGTACGCTAAGGAACCAGGAGACGGAACATGATTCTTGATGGGGCGAATCTGAGTAACTTGGTAATTGTGGATGATGCCAAGGGGAAGAAAGGGGTGGAGTAGTATATGCATTGATCCGTATCTAGGGTGGAGATAAGACGAAAATGATGTGCTGCAGAGTGGTAATGCAAAAGAGTGAGCTTGTATCGTAAGTATGTAGGGGAAAGTTATCCATGGGAAGGGCCTGTTATTGGAACCTACATATTCATCATATTAAAAAGTCAGGAAAAGGTGAAAAGGTCCTGGTCTATCATAAATAATTAAATTAATTCATTAAGCCTATACATTACTATATACATAATTATATATTAATTGGCGACAGTCGCCAAAAAACAGAGTCTTCATGACTCAATTCGGTGTGGAGATGCTAGAACCATGTCATCTTCGCTGTCTCCATCACCGACATTTGTAGATGTCAACTCCGTTACTTCATTATCAGTATCATCGTCGTCATTATCCTCATGAGTATCCTCACCCGAGCCATCTTCATCTTCATCAGAGTCATCATCTTCATCAAACTCATCATCGTCATCAGTGTACTCCTCAGAGTCACTGTCACGGGAGGCTGGAGTTTGCATACCAGATAAGGGTTGAGTGTGGAGTCTGTAGTTTTCGTTGTGCTGTTGCTTGGCAGCAATCAAATTTCTGGCATACTCCAACTCAGAATATATTGTCTCAATCGCAGTCATCACACCGTTCTCACGCCTGATCTTTTCACTAATCTTCTTTGATTTCTCAATAATCTTCATATCACTGATAACAGTAGTAATGGCCCTGCTTAAGGACTTCGCATTTAATTTTTTCAAGCCAATACCTGCACCGATCTCTTCAACTCTGTTTGCATAAAAGAACTGATCCCCAAAGAATGGTTTAATAATAGTCGGCAATCCAGCCCTCAAAGTGGCTCCAGTAGTTCCAGAACCACCGTGGTGAACGACAGCATCTATCTTAGGGAATAGCCAATCATGTGGAATGGCCCCAGAGTTGTAGATTTCTGGAGGCAATTCAATTTCTGGCTGTGTTTTATCTTTGGTCAATCTATCAGACCATCCCTTATTCAAAATACATCTGACGTCAGAATCCAAAACAGCATTGACGATAGCAGTCGTCAAACTTCTAGCGTCCTTGACAACAATGGATCCAAAGCCAATGTAAACTACCTTTTTGCCTTCCATGGCGGCCCCTTCAATGAATTCCAATAATTCTTCTGGTGGATCGTAATCTTCAGCTGCGCCCTCGTCCAAAAACCAATATCCGGTAACCTTGACCCAATCAGGGAAGTCTACAGCCGGAGGGAATATAGTAGGTGACACATTATACATGAAAGGAATTTTAGTCTGTTGCATCCGGAATAAGTTCGTACGTGGCAAGCCTAACTCCTTCACTCTCCATTTATTGATTTGGCCAGAAATTCCCTTCCAAAATACAGTCTCAAACATAACATGTGTCAAGTAATTGTAAGAACCGCCCTTACCCAGCTCGGGTACAATGAAAGCGTGAGGGTAAGCTCTAGTTCTCGTCCAAGGCATTGTAAATGCTCGCAAGTAAGGAATTCCCAATGCTTCAGCAATATGAACTCCACCCATTGAAGAGGGACTCTCTATCAAGATATCAGTGCCTTGGCATGCTTCCCAACTTGAGGTTAAAAGTTCAGTAATCCACCCCCTGAATTTGGAGGACGCTTCTTTCAAAAAGGCCACCGACATAGTTCCATGACTTACCATCAATGACATTAATTCGGCAGGATTGCCAGAGATTACCTTGAATTTCATGCCATGTTTTACAATCCACTCTTCAAATTCTGAATGAGTTGCAATAGTAACATTATGGCCCTCTTTCATCAAACCTTTACCCAATGCTATGTAAGGTTGTACGTCACCTCTCGATCCAATGGTTAATAAAGTAAAGTTGTATGAGGTAGATGGTTTAATCTCTGTCTTGAAAATTGGAGAGTCTTCCAAGATAATAGGAATATCCAAACCAGCAGCGGCATTAATTTTATCCTCGAACATCTTGATTCTAGCGTGGGCAATTTTCATGTTAGCGATCTTCAAGTCCAGCTCAGTCCAAGAGGGAACTATTGTGTTGTCAAGCCCATTCATTAATCTAGTCTTGGATAACTCCAACTCATAATTTTGACCCCATTGATGAGGACTTGGTGCCCATGCTTCGTTACTATGAAGTTTTTCCAATTCAGATAATAACGTCATTTCGCAGTCATCTCTTGCTTTCTGTGAACTGAATTCTAAGAACAACTCATCTTGACCATGAACCACAATAACTAAACCTGAATAGGTCAATTTCAACCCCTTTTCCCTATAGCATGTCTCAATCTCAGTCAATGGTAAAATCATTTTAGTTGAAACTCCTGGCAACAAACTTCTGAAGCAAAGAATTGTACCTCCAAGATATACCTTCCCATATACTGGAATCGAACGTTGTAAATGGGCATAGTAAGTTGCGACTAGTTTCTTTTCCAAATTCAACGAGAAATGTTCCTGGTAATGGTGTTCGGTGGATTCCCTAATTCCCTTGTCTTTCACATAGTATGGATCATCGGCTCCACTTTCAACAAAATGGGCTGGGTATGCTGACCACTTATTGCTTACATTTGACAAAGCCTTGATACTCTTGCCAATTGCTTTTAGCTTTGTTTGCTTCATGTCACCGCTGTACTCCGAAGGGTCTCTTAAACTCCAAGGGCCCGGGATGGAAATTGATTTCGCACCTCCTGCTTCAGCTATTGAATTGGAAGACAGAGTACGAGAAACGGACGCCCTCCCACTGTGATTTGAGTCATCTTGCTTGTACCTAGATGCCTCTAGGTCTAATTCTCTATGCGAAGTCTCAAATGACATCTGCATGTTCTTAAGTCCTGCAATAGTAAGTGGTTTTGGCAAATTAAGATGTTGTGAAGGAGAGAGTGAAAGATCCGAAGATGGAGATTCAATTGCCGTCAGCTCAGTGAGATCAGAAATGGACCTCGTACTCAGGGTAGGCAATTCTCCCGTGAGTTTCTTTGTCGAAAATATTTTAGCAGGGCTAGATAAACTTCTTCCTATACGCTTCATTTTAATGCCTCCAGGAATGCTCGTTAGAGTAGGGGAAATTGAAGATGGAGGGCTAGTATTAGAGGACTCCAAGAATGGTGCAGATCGATTATTTATCGACGCTATTTGACTGACAATGGTGTTTGAGTAGTCTGACGATGATAATGTCGAAAAACTCCTTGCTTGCTTCATTTCCCCATCTTTCTTATATATCTTCTTAGCCTTGTCTAAGAATTTGTCAGATTTGGATACTTTGGCTCTGGTGAGCTCTGCCTCCTCCGTATACTTCTTATGGTCTTGGATTTGTCTGATTTTATCCAAGCAATCGAAACCATCTCTGAAGAATAAGAAGTATATCAGCTCGATTCCAACATCGTGGATTGCTGAAGTCTTTCCGTCTTCAGATTTCTTCCTGCCCACATCAAATCCCATAAGCTTCCTTTTCATTTTACTTGAAGAAAGGATTTTCTCTTCATTATCGTCTCCACTGAAATACAGTATACTTAAACAGAGAGGAATCTCATCCTCCATTCCTTTAATATCAACGCCTTGCATATCAAAGATACTGTTCTTGCCGAAGTCAACAACATTGTCCATCGGGATTTTAATCAATACCTCGTCACCTTCGTTTGCATTGTTTAATTGGAAAATTAATTTGGTTATGTTATTGCACCATTGTCTTGCAGAGAAAAGACTGTCACAGTAGAACTTGTAAGTTTTCTTCTTGGTTAATAAACGGATCCATACACCTCCTGATATGCCTTCGGCATTGTCTTCGGTCACAGCCGTCGCTTCTTGAGCCAAGACTTTTGAATACTCCCTTTCCTCATCACTAATCTCATTTGAATCGCGACGGTATCGAGGAGTGTTGGCACCAGTTCCTGAGTAGGAACCAGTTCTAGGAGGAGAACTCTTCACGATCTCTGTCTTGTCTCTATCTACTATCTCAGCTCGGATGCAAGATTTCAAGTCTACCACAGAATGAGGGAAATAAAGATCTGTTGAAGAACTATAAATACTTAACGTCTCTGGTCTCAAGATTGCCCAGTATCTATGTGTTAATACCGTTGTAAAGAGCGTATCACCATATTTGGAAGTCTTCATACCCAACGTACCTGATTGGATAATGTTGTTAGAGTCATCAAAGTTATCTTCTGAATTCAGGTGAACAGAATAACGTTTGGGCAAGAAGGCAAAGAAGAGTATGCATTCTCTGGTGAGGTATAAATGGCCCTGCAACAAGACATCTTTGATTAACCAAGTGCTATAGTTACCATAGAAATAGTCATTGTCACTTAAATCGAAAACTTTTTGCAACTTATCAGCTATGCTTAAACGAAGCTTCTCCGCATCGTGATGACCACCATGTTCTCCCTTGAGTTTCACGAGTAGACCCTTTTTGATCAAGCTGGGGTCCAAGTTGTCAAGAATCGACTGTTGAAAGGTCGTCCGTTTGGTCACAAAGGTATTAGAGGAATTGATGGTACTTCCATCGCCCAATTCAGTAGATACCGCACTAGGGTTGCGTTCCAACCCAGGGTGCACTTTAGTGGCAGCAGGGGGCAGTATGTCAGGACTGTATTCGGCCACCTTCGATGACTTAGATTCCTCGGGGTACTTTTCTGGTAGTGACACCTTCGATGCCGATTCTTTAATTGCAGCCAATGGACTTTGAGCTTGAACTTCAATAGTCTCTTCACCTTGAGCCGACTTAAATGAAGCTATCGTAGAAACATCACCTCTATCTGTATCTGAATCTCCATTTGAAGGAGTATTTGACATAGAAGTAGAGTCGACTACTGTTGATAATAGCGTTTTCTTGGGAGAAAAGGAATCCAAAGAGGGCTTTTCAGATGACTTGGTTTGGCTTGCTTCTGTTGAGGTTACACCGGTTGTTTGATAGCTTTTAGTTGGAAGAATTGGAGAGCTGGTTGCTGAAGAAATAGTTGATGAGGTGGATGCTGCAGAGGCAGACGTTGCAGAGGCTGTATCAGTCTCTGCTACAGTATTTGTAGCCTTTGTAGGCGTCGGGTTCCCCACAGTGTAGTTAATTAAATCTGGTTGGAAAGTTACAGCCGGAAGTAACACAGCTTCTCCATCTTCCACCATTGCAGGTGTTTCCTTACGTTTTGTTTCGTAGGCAGTCTTATTCTCTTCTGCAACGGCTGAATGAATTGATACCTTCAGTGGTGAATCATGTAACTTGGCCAATTGGGCATGATGGCGATGTTCTACATCCTCGTCGTCTGTTTCTTCCTCTGTACTAGATTCTTCTTCGCTTGTATCCACCAAGCCATAACCAACTAAGGCACCGTGTTTTTTGGCTACTGGCTTATGGCCCAAATGGTGCGCTTTGTGCCTGCGTTCTTTTGGATCTTCTGAAGCATATGTCTTGAGCAACTTGGAGATGGACCCTATTCCAGAATATATGGATGTCGTAGTCACCATATTCAAGAAGTAGCTAACCGGTCTCAGGCCGCCAACAAGATCGGCAAAGTCTTCTTCTTCATCCTCTCCACTATTTCTAGAAGGATTCGGCGTCTTGTCGCTATTGGATACTGTGCTCTTATTGTGGGGTACATCATTATCTTGGCCGTCTGTCTTATCATTGCTGCCAACATCGCCATGGTGGCCCTCTTGTGTTGTGGGTTTAATATCAGTTGCTACTTCATCTCGATTTCGATGGAAGCTGTTTCTGCTGCCACTGTTCCGATGTCGGCGTGGGTTCTCGCTGCGGAGGTTCTTGGTGATTATGTTGTGACTGTTGTCTTCGTAGTCGGAGAGTTCGTCTTCGGAAACAGGTGTGGAGTGGAGATAGGCCAAGGTGCCTTGGAGCGGAGGAATAAGCGCCTGCGTGAACTTCTTTATGAGAGAAGCGCCATCTCGGACCGATGAGGTCAGAGGGTCCCGTCGGTTCAAGTCGGTTGAATGACGAAGCTCTCTTGGGGACGATTCGGTGGACAGTGTCATTTTGTGGGGTTTGCTTGTGTCTGGAGGAGACTACGTCGGTATTGCTGTGGATGTCAATGCTAGGTCTGTTGTTGGAGTAATATAGTCGGGAAGAAGGTGGTGAAGATGGTATCTAAGCGGCAGCGGCGGCAAAAGAATAGAGTCGATATTAATTACGAACAATGGGTAAGAACAAAAATAAGAGGGTAATTATAATAATAATGGTGATGTTCAAGAAATAATTACACCGATGATGGCATTTAATTCTTATATATAGTGTTATCGGTGGAGGTAGGTACGAATGCAAATGATAATAACGTGAGTAGAATAATAAATAAAAATAAAAATACAGTGATAATAAAAAGAGTAGCAACAATGAAGAGAACCGTAACGAGAGCACTATGTAGTCTCGTACTACCAACGTCGCAGTTCGGGCGTCTAACGGTTTTAGCAGCATCCCAGTGATGAAATTAGCGAGAAAATCAAGGACGTGGCAGTGGTGGCGGCAAGACGGTAGAGGATGTGGACTTCTTGCAGAGAGCCATTTACGTGGTGTTTACTAGGGTTAAACTGCGCTTTCATGGAGTTAGACACTTCCGCCGCAAAGCGGTTTACGTAGAGACTCTTATTCTGGACGGTTGCTTCAAACATACATATATAATATTGTGATATTGCATCCAATATGCAAGTTGCTCCGAGGGTTTATGGCTCATACGGACTACTCAAAGCCAGAATAACACAGTATTCACAATCGGATCGAGGTCATTCTTTGATTTGTTTAAACTCCTACCTCCACTATCTCAAGCCAATGTTCCATTTCATCTCATGCTAACGGTCAATTGCCGTAGATTAAATATGTCTGCGGTATCTCCTCCTCGTCGGAGAAAAAAATACTTGCAGCCGCCTCAACCTTGAAAGAGGCTGGAACTTAAAAGTCAGGGGAACAGGTATAAATGGCAAATACGTGTATGTTTCTAGCCACAAGACTTGGGTAAAGGCGGTAGCATTGTCGTAGAATCGTGGTTGGTAGCAGTGTAGATAGCATTCGTGTCCTATTTCGTGTCCTTCTACTTGCTATCACATTCAAATTCGTTTTTCCCTACTCCGCTCAACTACATGACATACGAGCACTTCAGAGAATGGGGCGTTTTCTATCTGTTCGGAGCTCTTCCAAACGAACAAACAACATGTGCACTTGCATGGTCATGGAACAACATAGTCATACCTATGATGACCGCCGTACTTCCATTTCCATCGAAGTCCTAGGCCTTGCTCATGAAATGGAACCACCATGAAGTTCGATGCATGTGATTTTTTCAGGGGAGACCAAGTAGACAGGCAACACAAAGCGATGCCACGGTTTTAATTGCAGTAGTAACGACGGACGTGGAATTAGGGTTTTGTCGTAAAATCTGGTGCTCCAACTCCGACAGCAACGATTCACGAACAATACTTGCAGGAGAGCCTACAAAAAATATGGGAGTATAATTACAAGGATATATTTTGAAAACTGCCATGATGCCGACCGGATCGGCTAGTCAACCCAGCTTAATCTTACGGCAAGACGATAGATAGTGAACAAACATGTTCTATTATGTACAATGAAAAATTGTGACGGCAATATAAAAGCCGTCATATGCGAAGTTCGGACTAAACTATTTCTGGCGCACAATGGCTTATGCATAATGGCTGCTAAAGTCCACAACTAGCAGGTTCTATGGTAGTGGCACAGTTTGAAATCTAATTGGAGTTGTTATCTACTCAAGACTGTTGGTTTGTAGCAACCTGTTAAATTCACTACCTGGATTACGGTACAAAGTTTCAAACTTACCGTCCTCCACGATGTCTCCGTCATGATTCAAAACGATGATACGATCAGCATTCCTAATTGTAGACAACCTGTGTGCTATGGAAATGATGGTTACATTCTCGTGTCTGTTCAAATGGTTGAGGTTCTTGGACACAAGTTCCTCACTTATAGAGTCCAAGGCTGAAGTTGCCTCATCTAGAATCAATATCTTAGGTCTCCTAATCAAAGTTCTTGCTAATGAGAGTCTTTGCCTCTGGCCACCACTTAATTGAGTGCTTGTAGAAGACCCTATTTTAGTGTTGATGCCTTCAGGTAAATTGTTAACAAAAGAGGCCGAATTACTTAGCCTCAATGCTTCCTCTATTTCTTCATCTGTTGCATCTTCTTTGCCAAATAAAATATTCTCTCTGATGGTACCACTGAAAAGCAATGGCTCCTGCTGAACGTATCCCAATTTGGTTCTGTAATAGTTCAAGTTCAAGTCTTGAACATCATGACCATTAACCAAAACACTTCCTTGGGCTGGGTCATAGAATCTGAGCAAAAGTTGTGAAATAGTAGATTTACCACTACCTGAGGGGCCCACAATACACACATTCTGACCTCTCTCGATTGTCAAGTTTAAGTCCTGGAAAATGACAGATTCTGTTCTAGAGGGGTACACAAACTTGACACCTTTAAATTGGATATCACCGTGGAGGTTGTCCACCTTTTTACCAAGATGAATAGGAATGTTAGACTTATAGTCTATTAAATCGAAGATTCTCTCTGCTGCACCAATTCCTTTCATCAATTCTGTATAGAAATTGCCCAAGCCGAACACAGAACTACCAGTATACACCGCGTACATCATGAAACTGGATAAGTCACCAATAGATAACTCTCCCACTGTGATTAGCTTTGTTCCTACCACTAACAAACCAATAAGAGTGACATTACCTAGAAATCCATTGAATCCATAGTATATACCAGCGAGTTTACCTTCACGCATAGAGCTGTTGAATATATTCTTGATTTCTTGATTGTATTCATGGACCATAAGTTGCTGCTGAGAAAACGCTTGAATAGTTTTCACACCATTCAACTTTTCCTCGGTAACTTTACTCATGGCTCCGATGTTCTCCTGGATTAATCTTGACAATGACTTGATTCTACGACCATATATCCACGACATCACCATGAGAGGAGGGAAGATTAAGCTCATACAGAGAGTTAATTTCCATGATACAAAGCACATCATCGATAACCCGACAAAACCACTAATAATAGATCTCGCACCATCACTTATATTTCCACTGAGTGTTTTTGCTATGATCTGAGTGTCACTGGAGATTCTCGAGATCAAATCACCTGTCTTCATGCCAGTTTTGGTGGGACCAATGTCGAAAAAGTAGGAGTCCTGGGCCAAAATCTTCAGGAAAAGCCGGGATCTCAATCTCGCTACGAGTTTCTCACCTACAGATCTCAAAAGATAAGCACGTCCAAAGTTAGCGACAGCTCCTACTGTGAATAAGACACCGAGACCAGCGTAGAATTGGTATGGTTCCAAGCCTAAAATAAGTCCAGTATCAGATGCTGTTACTGCCGTTGCTTCTGCAACTTCTTCACCATCTGGGCCAACAGCTGGCTTGACTGTATCTATGATTTTACCTATGAACAATGGCAACGACATGGAAACTCCTGATGTCACCACAAGACAGAACAATGCAAATGCTAAGAGTCCATACTCAGGTTTTGCAAGCTTGAGTAACTTGGTGACCTCTTTTCCGAGCGATTGAGGTTTTGGATCGGCTTCTGGAGAAGACTGCTGTTTGGGTTCTTTCGTTTCCTGTTCATTATCGTTACTAGACTTGGAAGTACGCTGGTTAGAGGTTTCGCTATGTGAAGCCGAAGAAGCAAATCTCCTTGCTAGCAAATGTGCATTTATTAACGCTCCTGAACGATGTCCAGAGACGTTTGTTACCACTTTCAGCCAAACAATACCGCTTTCATTGGGTGTTATAGCTGCTCTAGAGCAGTTTCCACTGGATCGACAACTGCTTAGAGAGCGGGTGAAGATGGCCGATTTAAGCTGAGAATACGGCGAAAATCTGGGTGCCACTTTGAGCGCATGCGGTAGTAGGAGTATTCTGGTTGTGCCTATCATGATTGCAGCGCAATTGGAACGGATCTAAGGGCTTTTAACCGTGCTAGAGTAGAATGAAATAGTATTGAATTCAGTTTCTTTAGCCGCCGTATATTCTTAGTGTGAGCGAGATTCGGTTTTGACAGAGTTGAGATCCGGTCCGAATAGGACTGTTGGGAAGTGAGGGGAGTGTGTGCAGGCGGGAGCTTAACTGTGAAAAGGTGGAGGTGGAGAGAATGAATGGGTGTGATATGGATGTGTTCTGGTTATGAAGTACATGTAATATGATATGGGGATGTAGGTGTATAGACTTCAATGAGTTGAGAAAGGATGTGAACTTAAAGAGAAACAGAAAACATGAATATAAATATAAATGAAAGATAATCGAGTCAAGTGTCATTCTCTCACCTATAGTGCTTATTTGCTCGTCTCAATATGCGCTTCATAGTTAGCGACCTCCATAGTTAACGATCTTCATAGTTAGCGATCTCCATAATTAGTATTTAGATCTCCATAGTTAACACCGCTCTGGCTCGCGGAGTTAGTGCGAACCTATGGAGGGATGTAGTGCGTAGTTGGTACCACTCCTACTACGATTGATTTGTTAATGAATATGGATATATATATATGTATATGTATATGTATATGTATTGTATCTGTATGGTGTGTCTATACTTATAGAATACTACGGTAGTTTGTATAAATCTCGGAATCTCTCCTACTACTACATTTGTACCATCCAACGAATACACTTCCCTTCTCTCTTATCCAATCTTTGGTTGCATTAATCCGTCTCTCTTGTTCTCTCCTCTATTATGTCTCCACAGTTACGCTGATCCTTTTTCGCAGTCTAATTGTTCATACCTTAATCTTCTATTATCTCTTCCATGCTGAGGCTTAGTTATCAGCCTTTGTGTTTTGAGTAATCATAGTCGTCTCCACAATTCGTGTTGTGGACCCTCCTTAATACGTGCTTTTTCACGAATCTCCCTCTTTACGTCCTCCCTTACACATGTAGCCAGAAATTGTGTGCCCGTGCAACCCGCCTCAACCGTTGAATCGTCATATCATCAAGACATGTTCCCCGGACTTGTAGGATGAAGCTCTTATTGCCATGGTCTTCAAAGATCCTTGGGTCCAAAGTAGCTAGTCGCGAATTGAAGTCTAACCGTAATGCTCTCAAGTTTGGCAAGTCTTCTGCTATCGGGAAATACTCTACTCTCGTAATCTCGTTATTGCTCAACAGTAGCACTTCAAGGGTCTTGGGCAAATTCTGGATCATAGCCCTTGAAACATATCGTAAAACATTGTGGTCTAGAATCAAAGTCTTCAATTTCAAAGGCAACTTGAATGAATTTGCTATGACATCTGTAGACTCCTCGTAATCTGAGCAGATAATGTTATTGGAGAGATCAAGCATTTCAAGATTAACAAAGTTCTTCAATAACTGGCTCCACTGTGAAATATAAAGCTTACCAACATCAGTTGATTTGATCGTAAATTGCAACATCTTGAATGTGAGGTTCTTATTATTGGCCAAGTTGATGAGTATCTTGATTATGATTGTCGATAATGACGTTGGATTCTCGATCAAAACGAGATTTCCATCGGTGTAGAAATTCAATTGAAGGATCTTGGTTTCAAAGTACTTCAAGAGCCTCACATCTTCTTCGTCGTCACTTCTGCTTAATAAATTGTAAAATTTGTATAAGTTGTTGATGAAGTCGTTGTAATCGTTGACTTGACGGGTGAACTTGACCTCTACGTAGTTTGGTCTTATTTCTTGAAACAACAAGTTCTCGTAGTTCTCCACAGCAAACCGCTCTTCGAACGAGTCTATTGTTAACAACGTATCATATTCAAAAGATTGGTTTGGCTCTTCGTTTATTATCATGAGCTTTCCGTTGAAGAGTCTTTGGTAGAGCAACCGGATCAACAAGTCTACGTATCTGGTGTGACTAGCATCGTCTGACTTCAACTTCTCAATGACCAGCGACGTTTCGCTGGGTGACAAGTTCTTGAAGATCTTGACCACCACTTCGTGGGGAAGATTTATTATCGAAACCATCTTGAGTTCGACTCCTATCCGATGAGATGAAGAATCTTACTTTCACGTCTACAACTACAATAGAACTGGTATCGTATCTAGAACTACTTACTTGTTCCTGTAGCATTGGACACTATCTTATCTGATTATATCAGCAAGTGACATTTCTATATACATGACTCATGAGTCATGGTATGATTCAAGTGATTTCCCCACATTATGATAAGATATGATAAGATAGGATAAGGCAAAGGTGCAGTTGGAAGCAAAGAACAGTATATGTGTGCTAATGTGATTCTGTAATATATATAGTGGGTATTGCCTTTTATAATTTACTTCTCTTCTGTGAACTAATTATTATAGGTCTATAACGTACATTTGTAGTACTATACATTGCCATAACGAACTATGGTTAGCCAAGAGAGCTTACAAGCATGGCCAGCTTGTAGATCATGGGTCTTCGATCGTAATTATTTTGGTTATTTTGATTTCTATGATGATGCTGATTCGGGTAGTCTATCTTAGTAGCAGAAATTATTTTATATACTTCTGTTTCTGCCAATGCATGATCTTGGGTCTTGGGCATCTATATATCAAATTTATCTATTGCACCATTGCTTCATCCTGAGCACGATCAATACCTGTTAACCCGAATAATAGGAGCCGTAATTGGATTCCATGGCCCGCCGTGCATTCTCTTGCATTTCTTCGTCTATCTCCATGTCCGACTCATCCGAGACCAATTCCACAACTTTCTGTTGCTGTCGTACATTGGGCCTGCTTCTTATTTGCTCCAGGGAATCCATCATATCAAAGTCCAGGTCAAACTTCAAGTTGTCCCAGTAATCATATCCCAAATTATGCACCATCTCCGCTTCTTCTTCCATTTGCATGCGCTCTTTTGCTTGCTGACGAGTCCTCTTTTTCTTGTCAATCCGTACCATCTCCAAATAGCTTTCTTGGAGAAGAATATTGAAAAGATCCTTAGTGGTCAACTTGTTCTCTTCTACCAATTGAAGAATCTTGTCGTATACACGAATAGGTCTGATGTTGATTCCGTGCCGCTTGCTGTATTCTCTGATGAATCTGTTGAACATCTTGACCGCCCATCGTTGGAATCTGTACACCACAAGGAATCTGTAATCGTACCAAGGGATAATTTGGAAGTTTTTGGCCAATTCTTCATTGAAATGAAAGATAAGCTTCTCGGCAATGTAGTCGTTGAAATGTGCTCCTGTTCCAGTTGCTGGCGTCTTGGCTTTGGTGCTTGGTTTCTTAAACACCGAATAAGACTCAACCTTAGGGTTTATAATGAACTCTTCGTTCGAGAAGTTCACTTTTGATCTGAAGTGTGCTTTTTTCTCCAGGTCCGAATCGTTGCTCTTCTCCTCGCCTATAGAGAGTCCACTGAATAGATTATCGAGCTTTATTCTCTTTCCATCTTGAAGGTCAGACACCAAATCTTCCGAAGATCTGCCATGTTTTCTTCCGGAAGAAATCATATGTCACACCATGCCACTGCCCATATATATGGTCAGAATACAACCAATCGTCAAGAAATAAATAATTAAGATAAACAAGAGAACAAACACAACCTAAATAATGGGGAAAGAGCCATACTTTAAATACTCTATATAGCGCCAAAACCTGTCATTTCGGTCAGATTTTTCTGGAACAACTCGGTGGACTGTCTGCAGTACGGTCGCGATGGTTGCAGATGGTAGGGATAAGAAAGGTGCTGGGTGCAAAGAGGAGATGGTGACAGAGATGGTTTGTAGATTACGGATGCAAATCGTATTGTTGATTCAGAAAGTTAGTTGAATACGCTATCTACGTACATTAATGCTATATATATATATTGTGCACAGTATGGCCTAAAGACTGGTGCTATCGTTAGAAATTTCGTCGTTAGATTTATCGTTGACCTTGCCGTTGGTGTTGGTTCTGAAAATGCCATCGATTGACCCATTACGTTCCGCTTTGCCATTGGAATTGGCACTTGGGAGCGGAACAACCAAGTCGCAAAGCTGGTCATAATAGCCCTTAATGATCCGCAAATCCTTGATGGTCAAGCTCTCAAAATCCACACGCTGGTATTTGATCAACTCCTCTGGCGTTACCATCACCTCTTCGCTATTAGAAGATAACGAAGGCATCCTCTGCTGCTGCTGCTGCAGCTGCTGGTAATTAGCACTGATGTTGTTGAAGAACTTGTCCATGATTTGGATACTTGCAGTTCTGCTACGTATGTAATCAGGTCTTCTCAGTAATGATGGTAATGCATCTGTCAGCTCTCCCCCCTCCAACGAGTGTAAAGAACTGTTGGAGATGTTCTTGTTGATAGAAGTCTGCAATTGTGAACCTTGTTGAGCCGAGTTCAACTTCGTCATAAACTCCGATACTCCGTTTGTAAGCTTAGCAGTAATTGAATTCCTCTTGTTATTCGAAGAATGATTATTAAGAAATGCGTTTCCATTTCCGTTACTATTAGAGTTCTCCAATGACAGGGACCTTGTTCTCGAATGGTTAGGCGACAACTTGCTAATCAAAGTATTGGACTTTTTCTGTAACAACAGTGATGAGAGAGACACGTCATCGCTCACTGACTCTTGGTCTTGTACTGTTGAAAGTGGGTGATGTTCCTCTGTTGGAGACTTAAACAGGGCCACCAGGACAGATCCAAAACGACCTAATATATTTCTCATCATAGCAAAGCCCGTATTTTCCGAGTCAATGTAGTCACTTGTTGAGATGGTTGCTGCCTCCATATCTGGTGGAGAGGAGAGAGTTGGAAAGCTCTCCTTCAATGCTGAGACGTTGGTAGCCTTGAGTGTATTCATGATAGAACTGTTTGATCTGGATCTGGTTTCGTTGATTCTGCTACTGATAGTATTCATCAAGGACGAAGACCTCGATCTATTTTGCTGCTTCTCTACTTCTTCCTTGGCAGTTATCTCGTCACTAAGTTTTCCATCAGGGAACTGGAAGTGTGATAGAAGCTCTTCATCTACAAGCTTCGAGATAGGTGCTAGGAGGAGATTGTTATGCTTAGTGCCATTGCTGCTGTTGCCATTGCTTTTTGGCTTTTCTTTATGCTCTTCAAGGTTACCATTAACTTGTTCAAGTACTTCTTCTTCTTCTTCTTCTTCTTTTTCTTGAACTTCGGTATTCACAAGTAATTCAGAAATAGTGATATTCGACAAGAACACTATAATAGCTTCAAAGTTCGTCAAATAGTAATGCAACTCTCCAGTATTCATGTATGTTTCTGCCAAGTAGTGGATCAAGTCCTTATCATTATCGAAGAAATTCAAATCGTCACCTCCCAAATGCTCCAGTACCTGAGGTTGATCTTGAGTTTCGTTCAAGTTAAGCGATTCATAGAGGTTGCAGATTCTATATTTAGTGGAAAGAACGGTCTTCTCTGGCGATGGGTAGTATGACGAGTTAAGATTAACTGGGAATACCTCCACTCTGTATGGCTCGAATAAATTGGCAAAGTTCTGGATGAACAAAAAGTTCAAGTACAAGTCACGACTTGAGAGCTTGTAAATGATAAGGTATATGAGTGAAGGAAGAAGGAGATCATTGTTGATCTGGCTATTTTTGAAGCCTGCCTTAACATAGAGCTTTATGAGGTTCTTATGGATGAGCACGATGCTCTTGAGTTTCAGGTACGGCGTTACATTCACCGTATTGAGGTCTGATATGTTCTGTTGGATTGGAGCTAAATCTTCTTCGCTTAGTGATTCTAGAAACAGCACGATCTTGTCCTGGTTGGACACATCATTATCTACAAAGCAAGTGAAAGAGAGCTCGAGATCTCTTAATGATGCGAGCTTCTCTTCAAGGAATTCTTGGTATATGATATCCTTCTGGTCGAAGCGGAATAACTTGTCGTATAACGTCACGCTTTCGCCGCTGTTGATGGAGTTGAAGAGACTCAAATGGGTGGCTTCTATGGACTCCGCCACAGTTAAGAACTTGTAGTAGTTGAATATTCTCAATTGGTAGAGGGCGTCGTTGTCTGAGCGCTTAAGAAGCTTGATAGAAGACGTGCTGTAGTTGGCTATGGCAAGGAGATAGTCGAACACTTTGGGGTTATCATTGAAGTATTCTGAGTTGGCGATAAGGCTCTTCTTTGTCAGGTTGGACAGGGTGAATATGTTGATGACGAGGGAGTTGAGATCACGATAGAAGCTCTTGAATAGCGACGATAACTCCACGATGGTGAGTGGCGCTTGGTAACGGGGCTCTTTAAGGCACTTGAGGAAAAGCTGGTTCAACGTGGCTATCTGGGGGTGAAGGGTAAGCGTTTGGGACACTTCATCCTGTAACACCAGGAGAAGCTTATACGGGGCCGGAAGGTCCATGTGGAAGGAGTTTTATTGGTATGATGGATGGAAGATGTGGCTTTAAGCCGATGCGATAAGTCGGTACGTGAGATCAAGGCGAGCCGGAGCTGGATATGGATGTGGATCTGATACCGAAGTTCGGTTTTGGATGTAGTGGTGGTGATACAAGGAAATGCAAAGGGAAGAGATCAGATGAGACACGGAGCAAAGAATGGAACTGAAGGAACACAATCAAGAAAGAAAGAGTACACTCCAATTCAAAAAAACTCCCAATCCAAGTCGATCCCAATTATTAAGCTTGCAGCGAGTCGTTTCTAACAAAGTCGTCCTTAGTAAAACCCTATTCCAGGAAAAGAAAAGAGAAGATCAAACAAGACGGAACAATAAGGAAAAGACAAGTGAGGAACTAAATGTAATACACAATAATGGTATTAGCGAGTAACGAGCACCGTTCTTTGTTTAACCGCTCAGCTCAGAACCTCAAGCCTCACACAGAACGGGAATGAGAAGAGCCGTGGAAGAACGTCTAACCAGAAAGAAGAACGGGTACACTTAAAGTTAATACTCCAGGAAACGGAGCGAGACTACACAGAGACTCGGATCACGGAATCCAGAATCACCACGAGAATCAGAACAGATTCACTACCGCAAACTAGCGATAGAACCAGTTTTCTCGGTGTGTGTTAGTGCCAGGCTATTTTGCGCCTATGTAGTGGTAGCACGAGAAGCGTTTCTTTTGGCTTCCTGATCGGGACTAAGAAGGCAATTAGGGGATGTGCAGGGTGCGATAGAGGGGGGAAGAGTCGTTTATGACCAGGGTCAAGGGTAGAAGATGCTGGTTACTTATAGGATGATGTGGCAGAGAAGGTGGGAAACGTCATAGAATTGGGATATGGTAGAGTATATCGGGAGCTAAATTAAGTAATAAAAAGTAATAACGATGTAAACAGTAATGTGGTAAGGTAGCTGCTAATTGTATAATATTTGCGGTAATCGCATTCATCGCACCAATTGTGACCATAATACCGAATCGCTATAAATATCTGTGACGTCGTTTACCATTTCTGCGTCGTTTGGTCGTTTCTAGAGCGGATTCTAGGGTCTCGAGCGAAAATAACACTGCCCACAGACTCATATTCTCTACTCCAAGTATATCTACACTGCCTATTGTGCCTAATGGAGCTACTGTGCCCCAATATCCCCTCCCTCCGCCTTCGCTCGTCGCTTTTGCTGTACAGCCTGATCGCGGCTTTGTTCCTACAATGAACCGCGATCTAATCTCTCCCTACCGTGGTAGCGTGCCTCGCTGCGTAGCGAGTCGCTAGCGACTCTGAATTTACCGTGTCGGCCCTTCTGAGACAAAAAAAAGCGCTCACAGGGAGACTGGGAGCTCGAGGGATGACTACTGTGGGACCAACGGTTACGCAGGCTTGGCAAAGATCACGTCGTGGAACATAAGGTACTTGTAGCTCCAGGATATTACGGTAACTATGGTATCATCGGGAATACCGTCGACATCTATTCCGTCCCACCAACTTGAGCCGCTTACGTGGATAAAAATGCCCTGCGACTGGAACCTACGGTTGGTGGGGAAACATGCACATCCGTGAAACCTGCTACCGTTGACTCACAAAAGATGTAGAGTTGTCACCAGCATGGGGTCTCAAATTTCTGTTTAGTTGTGAATAGTCTTCTAAGTGCCCTCTAAAACCCATCGCTAATTTATCCATTTTCCACGTTGCACCCCCACCGTTTGGAGAAGTCAAACTTTATCTTATCAGTGAATTTTTCCGTTTTCTCCCACGGCCACACTTGATTGAACTGACGCCCGATATGGCCCCAAATCCAACATCCACCGTGGTACATCCGTTGCGAAGAGGTTAGTTGCAATGAGGAAGGGGGACCAGGTGGGGGAAACGATATTATTGTCCATTATTCACGAGTTGGACTTTTTATTATTCCTCGTGGTTTAATGAACACCAAACGGTGACATGATTACACCACCATCCTCCTCAGGATTGCACTTTACTCGTCACCAAAAGAAATATTCAAGTGACTATGTGACAAAGAAATAAACTTATTATTTGCCTGTGTAGACTCTTTTCGTATCCTACTCCTCTAATCCTTCTCTGTCCGTTATATCTGTGTATCAGACTAACCATTGAGCGAACGGCATCATCCTCACTCTTACAAAATCCCTTTGATCCAAAAAATACCCGCATTGCATCCATAAATGCACTCAGAAGGCTTTGATGCCGCCTCTAACAATGGCACTGCCAGATTAGCTCGTATTAATTGCAGGTGCTAGAGAAGCTTCATAGATAACAATCTAGTGTGCAAAAGAAAAAAAGAATGATTCCGCCCAGGATCGAACTGGGGACGTTCTGCGTGTTAAGCAGATGCCATAACCAACTAGACCACGCAACCATTTCTTGTTTAGACATGAGAATTAACATCCCCTTGTCAAGTGTATATCACGTGATCATTTTTTTAGAAAAATCTATACCGCAGTAATGAATTTTATATATAACCCATACCGAATTCTATCCATGAGAGGCAGACAGACATAGTTGATAGGTCAGAATGCATCATTGGCACTTATCAAAGGGGCGATAGCTTTCAGGTATCACAAGTTGACAAGTTCTTCCTGAAAACAGAAAAGAGAAAATATCTAAACCTCTTTTCTTACACATTGCATTTTCGTTATATTTTTGCCAAAACAGCTCTAAATACATCATCTACATCTTATCATGAGCCATACTAATAGGCAATTTTTCTGTATAATCAGGATATTGCTCATATCCTTGAAGTCCAATATTTATGGCGTGACTAATATAGTTTCTTTAGGAGTAACTTTCTGGTACCACTTACAAGGGTGGGTCCCATTTTCAATGAGTCACTTTTTTAGAGTCACCTTTTTAGAGTCACTTTTTTAGAGTCACAGGTCCACGAATTCCAGCACTATATAAGGAAAGGGTTTTATCCAGAAATTTGAGAACTATTTATCTTAGAAGTAACTCAGTTTCCTACGAGGAAGTCAGAAAGTTGAGTTCTAAGCAGAGGTAGCTTATTAGTGACAGATGGTTGCGTTGATGATGGCATCCGTGACCGAAATCAGTCACCCTTTGAAAAGCAATTGTTGCTGATCAATGAGATAGATGAAAAACCTCACAGATTCAAGAACCTATTGCCCTGGCCACTGATTAGATACTTCTACCTACCGTTTTGATCAGTCTCCCTAATCATACTTTCCAGGGCATTGGCTGGCCATTGATTAGATACTTCTACCTCTTAAGTTTCCTCCTAATCAAACTTTCCAGCCGTGGTTCTTTGTTGGATACTTCTATGATAACCCACCTGACATATATTCAGCTTATTGGTGAGAGAAATCAGTCACCCTTTAAAGAATAATTGTTGCTGGTCAATGAAATAGATGAAAACCTTCTTCGTAGGAAGCCGACTTCAAAGGTCAGGTAGCTTTTTGGTGACAGATGGTTGCGTTGATGATCGCATCCGTGGCCGAAATCAGTCACCCTTTGAAAAGCAATTGTTTCCTACGAGGAAGTCAGAAAGTTGAGTTCTAAGAAGAGGTAGCTTATTAGTGACAGATGGTTGCGTTGATGATGGCATCCGTGACCGAAATCAGTCTCCCTAATCGTACTTTCCAGGGCATTGGCTGGCCATTGATTAGATACTTCTACCCCTTAAGTTTCCTCCTAATCAAACTTTCCAGCCGTGGTTCTTTGCTGGATACTTCTATTAGAAGCCATCTGACATATATTCGACCCAACAAACCTATCCAGTGGTTTTTTTCAGGTATTATTCTCGTTTTTTTCCGTATAGAATTATATATCATTGAGTTCCTTGTTCTCGTACATAGCTTGAGCTGAAACCAATCTATATCCTTTTATTAAATTATTATGAATGTAGACTATTCTAAGGGCTACTTACCACCAGACATCAATTGCCTTATCCTTTTTTGCAGCTAAGCCCTTAGCAAACACGGCCAATCAATCACCTGCACATAAATATTACAGTACTTACCCGACTTTACAGTGATGAACGAAAAATTTTCGGATTATATTTAAGGCATTTTTATAGTTCTTCTTCTTCTTGATGTTGCAATAGCATTGGATAGCAAATTCTGCAAATTGTATGTACCAACCGGGACTACCAGATAGACGAATTGATATTCTATTGTTGCTGATGATAACCTTACTCAGCTCACTCTTAGTTTAGGCGATGCTGATAACAACCTTTTCCAACATTCATCAATTTATCTGACATCTTCTTTAGATTTCATATTCGACTATCAAGGAAACCATGATATTGATAACATTTTACTAACATGTTATTAGAGTAAGACAAGCTTGCTTCTTATTTCTTTTTCTGTAGATGCCGCTGGTTTAAAGTTGCGATTGGAGCTTTTTGCCTGTGATGGTTGGGCTCTTGGGTCTTAAGTCTTCGATTTCGTCGGTTTGAGGAACTAAGTATTGTGCGTTCGAAACGCTGTTTAAGCCATTAGCATATGTTTTGTACTGTAGCAAAGATGAGGAGTTCAAATCTTTGATGTAAGTGGCAGGATGGAAGTTATTCAATATGACATCTGGGCCCATAACAACCCACCCTTCTCTCAACCTGATGGGCATATCATATCCTGTCTTTGATGGGATGATATGTAATCTTCTGTTGGAGTTTGAGAAGTTCTCTGCAACTCTATACATGGAGTCTGGGACTGCATTCTTGCGAGTGTCAGTTGGAGATTCGATCTGTAAATCAGTATCCACATTGCAATGAATAAGATGGTTGTCAGTAGATCTACGAACAGTCCCAGTGATACACATCCAACAATGCCACTGCTGTTTTTGTAACAAGGATCCATCGCCTTTATCCGCTGGATAATAAGGTGAATTCTTGTCCACTGGAAGGAATATGAGCTCTTCTGATCGTCTGAATTTCTTGTTGAAGTTTTCATTGCTTAACAATACTGTCAACTCCAGGATCTTTTGTGTTGTAGCCCAGACAAACAAAAACCCCGGTTTGGAACACAATTTATGTATTGGGATTGATTGCAACAAGGGCAAAATGAATTGGTTTTCAACCAATGCTCCGATCATGATGACGTCAAACTTCGATCCGTACTGCTCGATCCATGAGTTGACTGTAGGAATGATCTTGTCAGACCGGATTCTCACTCCATAGGGTTTGGTAGCGTGTTTGACAACCTGTGCTTTCTTCAATGTGTGCAACTTATTCAATTTTGGGTATCCTTCAGTGGGGTTTTTGATATTTCGGATCTGACTGGCCGGAGATTGGCCGGTGTGGATGTAGTGGTTGTTGTAGTCGAGATCTTTAATGAATACTGACTGCCTCTCTTCTTTGAAAGCCACCTTTTTACGATTTTCACCCGGAGATCTGTTTTCGCGGGGAGGATCCCTGTCACCATCCAAACTATCACTTGACGGAGCAAATGGAAGTCGATCCAGGAGTCTTTTTCGGGACCCAAACTTGTTGTAAGTGTATCGATTAGATAAGGCTGCAACACCAGTTTCGCTGGGGGCAGACTGCCTACAGCTCTCCATATTCTTGGACATGCTATACAATATACCAATATAATAATATACTACTATACTAAAACTAAAAAATCTCTATACTATTAAACCACAAAACAGGTATATACCACTTCTTAGAGAACACTTACACATTGCTGCAACAAGAAAAGAGACAGATCCACATCCTTATATAGTAAGGTTGGCTGTAAAAGAATAATGTTTCATAGTGGTGTCTGCAGGATAACGATTACAAAATGGCTGCAAAGAAAAACCGTCTGTTTCAAGAAAGCAGATTGGGTGAGAAAGAGGGTTTAGGGAGAGGTCAGTGCATGGAAGCGGTTTCGAGTATTGGGGCCAATAGTAGAGGAAATAGGAAGTGAGAAGCAAAGAGAGAACAGAGAGAAAATAGAGAAACAAAGAAAGAGAAAAAGCCAAAACTCGCCCTTAGACGAAGATGGTTCTGAAGACTTATTATTACCTTGAGGAGAATGGCAGTACTGCTGTTCATGGTGGTTACCTCGACTCGGCAAGCGTGCAATTGTTGATGAAGAAAACACAGCAGAAAGTGGTAGAGTTCATAGAAATTGTAAGAATACCCTTTTAGCATTGGATAAACAAGAGGAAAATCTGCCTACTGACACATTTTTTAGACGAACTCTGGCATTTCAGACAAAGATCGCTTCCTTTTACCATCAGCATTGAGCTCGGATTTGTGCAAGCTTAATAAGCACCTAGACTCTCCAAAGCAAGAAGAAATCATACAATACGGAATCAAAAGCGGTTTCTTCTTAGCATTGAGCAGGATCCATATCCTGAGTGCTGACGTTAACTTGTTCAATCTACAAACGATATTGTTCAAGAGATTGATTACATTCTCTATCACTTTGGGTCAAAGAGGTGTCAGATTTGATGATGAAGTGAACTTCTTCATGGCACAAGTCTTGGGGGAATACCTCATTGTCTTGGACAGCTACAATAACTTACAGCCATATCAGAAGACGTACTTGAAGAAGCTTGTTTCTAACTCGATCCTTATCTTCAGTTTACATCCTGAAGTCTTAGATATTTGGCTCTTGAAGATTCAGAATGAAAATGGAAGGCAGCATGTCACTACTTTATTGAGAGGAGCTAGACAAGCCGAAAGAGAGGTCAACTTGACGAAGTCCATGTACCTACCTACCTACCATCTTATACAGAAATTTGTGTTCTTGGAGGAAGACTTCTTACATTTTGAGAACTTACAGTCACTTTTGGCTCTCTCGAGTATCAATGATTTGCTCAGGAGCTGGTTGGCAAGCAACTCAAACCTTGCAAATATGTTCATAGACAAATTTTTGGGATTATTCAATGGAATAATATTTGAGCTGGTTAGTATGCCTAAGACCAAAGAACTTTCATATAGGACTGAACTGACTACAAAGTTTGAACAATACTTGAACCAATTCTTAATCATGCTAGAGGTAATCCCAGAGACTTGGGGGTGGTTCTTCTTTGGGGTCTTTGAAACCCAGTTTATAAACAAAATATTGGATTCAACGAAATGCGGGCTACAACAGTTCGTGGTTCAAAGTATTCTTGGTACAATAGTTTCTAGAAAGAAACTCTCTCCTTTCGTAAAGAAGATCTTCGAGAATGCATTGATCCTGGAGTTTATGCATCTAATGTGGAAGCTGAAGTTGGAAAGAGATATACTTTTAAGCTTATTGAAAGTCACAGTAAAATGCCATCGAGAGATGGCCCAGGAATTGTTTGGAAGGTGCAATAATGAAATCCAAGAAGAATCTGCGGGAGTATTTGAGCCAATTCAAATGTATGAGTTGCGAATTCAATGTATGAACGTACTTCACCAGAGGCAATTAAGCACAGACTTCTTTCCAGTAATACGTTCTTCCATGATGGGGAACTTCTTGGACTTCAAACCTGCAACTCAGTTCAGTAGAATGTTTTTGGAGACTTTATTATCATACTTCGCCAATCCTCCTATGGTTAACATGGAATTGAACAAGCTCACTAGTAATATGCTAGTCCAACTAAACCTTTTGACAACAGCACTTCTTTACAAATTGAGCCATTCCAGACTAGAACAATAAGTAACTCATCAACCAACCTATAACGATCTAAATTATCAATTTCAAAGATTATTTGCTCTTATCTTCACGTAGATATACACTCTTCATATCGAGATATTTTCATTTCATTATCTTGAGATCAATCTACAGTAGTTATCTTTCGCAGCACACGGCGTCGGAGATAACACCTGTTTGGTAGCATTACTCAATAATGTCGTCCGACATAAACTATCAACAAAATGCTTCGTGCGGCAACGTACACGCACTCCCTTCAACATCCGTAACCACCAGGGTAATTGCAACACTTCTGATGACAAAAAAAAGTACCAGGCAATACAGCTAGCTAGTCCGACAAGTCGTACCAATTTCGGGTGCGTAATTATAGTACACGGGCGTTCGCTAAGGAAAGAGGTCTTACTGGTGCCACCTTTGAGTGTAATAAGAGATCACACGGTGTCATTGAATTTTGTAGGTGCTGATCCTGTTATAAAAAGGGAAGTACTGTAATCTACGTTCTTTAACTACATAATTTAGTGTTGCATTGTCGAAGTGCTGCTCGAATGGGTTCAAAAGTATTATATCTTTTTTCCAACCTTACAAAATTTCAAGGTATTAAACACTTTTTTCTTCATAGTTTCTTTTGAACTGAAGATAGGTTTATACCGCTGACCATGAGTATAAAAGAATTTACAAATGATTACTCAGAAACCCCTGCCACAACGTTGAGAAGAAGTGAAAATGCCTTCCAGAGTGGCAGGGGAAGCGATATGTCGGAGGGGAGTGAGTTCATTGAAAATATTGGTGGTTCTAACTTGGGTTCACTATCAAATGGAGCTTGCTCCTACGACAGTTTGAGCTCGAGTTCGTCTTCAGCGACGAGTAAAGCTCTATCGCCAAAAAAGACCAGTTCTGTAAATTGCTTGACAGATATTTCCAGTGGTATCGTACTTCCACAGTCGTTCTATAAACGATTAAATAAAGGCGATCTGAATAACTCTGCTATAACACACGGGTATGTGCATGGTCATATTCACAAACATAAGGACCATACTCATATTCACGGACACATTCATAACCATGATCATGACCATCACAATCAAGCTATGGAAGGCTCTGTTGCTGTTGGAGTAGACGATCGATGTAGGGAGTTTGACGAACTTGAATTATGCAAGGATATATTTTGTGACGAACTAGATGACTGCTTCTTTTTGAACTGTGATGACACGAAGAAGAACGATTGCCTGAGCACTGGTTGTTGTGACCAGGACGGTTACTTGGAGGAAATCTGTTGTAACGACATACATTGTATTGAGGAAGGTAATGAAGAAAAGAGCCAAGGCCATGGAGATTGCTGCGGTAATCCAAAGTGCCTGAGTTATTCACTTTGCCATCCTGATCACCCTCAGTCGTCAGAAAATCATCAATCAATATGTAATGATCCACAATGTGTGGTAGAGTTCCCAGCTACGGACACATACGATTGCTGTTCTCCATCGGAACATATTGAGAGCAGTGTCAGTCATCAAAATAATTTATGTGATTTACAATTGTCGAAGAAGCTGATGTTCGAGAATCTTATCAGCGATGTTCATAAGAATTTGAATCAAAACCCATTTTCTCAATTTGAAAATAATATTGAGGAACAGCTGCCTAAGAGGAGAAAGATCGAAGATAAGGATTTTGAAATACATTTTCCTCATCATTGTCATCAGCAGCCAGAGGGCGATCTTCCAGTAAAACATGAAGCACCTAAGAAAGATGAAAATCACCACCACTTCCATCAATCATGTTTTCACACTACAATACCCAATATAGAGTCTGAAAATCATACTGATTTAGACCAGGAAAAGTTAATGAGCGATTTCGACTTCTATATACAATTCAACAACTTCAATCAATTTTTGAATAACTCACAACCTATTAATAATACTTCCCCATCCATTAGAAAACCTGGATCTGTGACATTACCAAGCAAATCTGACTTGGACTTCATGAATACACAAGTAAATGCGCCACAGGACATGCTACCAATTCCAACATCATCAAGTCAGTTTTCCTGTCAATGGGACAGCTGCTACAAACCTGTGACGGATGACACTTTTTTGAAGCACTTGATAGGGCAACATATATATCAGGATTACGGAATGAATTCAGATACTTCTAATACAGTAGATCCGACTCTGACGTTATACCACTGTGAATGGAATGACTGTGGTTACATGAATACTGATATTAATTCATTAATTGATCACTTGGTGATACATAAGCGAAGTGATCCACGGTTCTCTCCAAGCAATTTCGCAGATCTGACTGGGCGGGTGCCAACTCTTCACAGCCAAAACACTCTTCTTACTCCGAATTCGACCGGCAAATCGGTAGAATCGTCACCACACTTGAATGAGATGCAGACGCCGCTGCCGAAAGGGCTTAATAATATCAAGGATGAAGTCAAGCTAGAAAACCGGAGCCATCTAGATGCAACTGCCTCTGATAGTCGCTTCAATATTACTGAAATAAAAATTGTGCCCAAGAAGCGGAATAACTCTTCCATTCATCCACAAGATCCCAATTTTACTTGCAAATGGCAAATTGGTGTTGATGATGATGGAAATGCAATCTGCTGTGATAAAACTCATACATCAGAAGGCGAGTTGCAGGATCATTTGATGAATGATCACATTGGTTCCGGAAAATCAGTTTATAGCTGTAACTGGCTTGGTTGCGAAAGACACAATGGAAAGGTCTTCCCTCAGAGACAAAAATTGTTGAGGCACATTCATGTCCATACTAATTATAAGCCGTGCAAATGTGAATTATGTGGAGCTGCCTTTGCTGTTGACTCTATGTTGAAGCAGCATATGCGCACTCATTCTGGAGAAAAACCATTTTCCTGCTCATTGTGTGGTAAGAAGTTTGCAACTAGTTCTTCATTATCTATTCACAATAGAGTGCACACTGGTGAGAAGCCTTTAGAATGTAAATGGCCTGGATGCAATAAGCGCTTCAGTGAAAGTTCCAACTTAACTAAGCATATGAAGATCCATTTTAAGACATTCAAATGTGATGCTTGTGGAGAGGAATTTGAAAAGAAGCTGGATTTCACCAAACACTTGAAGTTACACAAGTTGGACGTGCCAGGAGGAATTTCAGAATCATTAACTCGTATTGATGTTAAGTTAGAAACGTGAGAAAATTTGCCCAGACAAATATTAATGTAGTATTCATTCTTCAGTAGTATATTTAATCAGATAGTCGCATTCGCTATAATAGAAGGTATTACGTACAAATATACCTTGAACCACTGTAGTGAACACTCACGAATGAAATCTATTTTAATCTAAAGCACGGTCCATTGATAAGCGTTGATATAAAACCAAGCTGCCAATTGTCACCTTTCAAAGGTAAATCAGTCCGTATAAGATGTACTACTGGCCACTTAGGAAGTAATTCTCTGCTTCCGTAATCACGTACGTAATACATGAAAATTTATTATCACGTGACAAATATTGAAAAATTGAAAATTCTCTATTGAAGAAAGTTAGCCTTTAGCGATAGAGAACAGTAACATCCTAGTTTTGATATATACTTGAACCACAAAATGAGAGCTTCTTTGGTGTCATTAAAGTCGGTTAGAATACTGGTGCCGCAGGCTGCTATCAAGCCGTATGAAATCCCAGCGCTTTCTAGCATAGCCTATAATGAACTTCCTAACAACGGCTTCGGAAACAAGAACTACCTAATTCAAAAGACTCAATACAAGCACTGGCCCGTCTACTTGAAGGTCCAAAATACCAAATATACCACAGAGATTAAAAGAATTAAGGGTGATGTCTCTCAATTCAAGAAAGATCTTTTAGTATTAAACCCAACCTTTCAGATAACTGTCAATCATACTGCCGGCTACGTGAACATTAAGGGCAATGTTGTCGATGAGATCAAGGAATACTTTGACAAGGAGCTTTCTAACATATAAATGTGAATAATTCAAAGAAACCACATAAATATCGAACCATTTTTCAAAATCAGAATCTCATATCAGCAAACTGAAATGCTCAAGATTGGCAGAAATCTAATCTAGGAAGAGTACTTGTACATAAAATGAAGAACGAATCTCTTGCAGTCGTTCTTCCGAACGAGTTGTAGTAGCCGTCGAACGAGTTGTAGTAGCCGTTGATGACAGCTAACTGCAGTTTAGTCTTATAGTTAATGAAATACATTATAATACATATTTCTACATACAGTGAATTTCAAATATAGTAGTTGGAAAAATTGTGAATTGGATGTAATACCACCATTTCATTACCCTTGTAAGCAAGAAAAGGTCTTCAGATGTCTTAATCATTATTGAAATCCTTCATATCCAATTTCTGACAGAGGTGTGCTACCGACGTCTGAAGAAGTGCCGAATGCTGCTTGTCTTATGGCTACGATCCACGGGTCGCTTAACAATTCAATGGCACTAGGTCTCTTCTTTGGATCATGCTCTAAGCACCTGGATAAGAATTTTCTTCCAGCTTCACTTAGTTGATCAGCTGAGGGTAACTGTGGTTTGTGACCAGCGGCTATATGATACATAATTGCCCATTCGTTATCTAAGTTAGACCATGGTCTTCTTCCCGTGGCCATTTCAAGAACACAGCATCCTAAGGACCAAATATCTACCACACCATTACGGTCGCTTGAAGATCCCGTAATTACTTCAGGGGACATGTACATAGGTGTACCTGTCATAGAATTTAAATTGTTATTGGTGGCAACAGCATTACTATCGTTGCTGTTAACACTGTTAATGCTGTTGGTATTAACTCTCGAAATGTTTCCAAGAGATGGCACGACTGCCCTAGTTCTACCACTCGTTGCAATGACTTTGGCTGCTCCGAAATCAACGAATTTGATGACTCCATTATGATCAAGCAAGATATTCTCAGGCTTAATGTCTCTATGTACAACACCCGATTGGTGCAAGTATGCCAAACCTTCGAGCATCTGCAAAGTGTATACTTGGATAACCATTTCATCTTCGATACGTCCATGAGTTAACAATCCAGAGAGGGATCCTCCTTCACAGAATTCCATGAAGATGTATACTTTGTCTCTGTGGACTTCAACACCGAAATATTGAACAACATTGGGGTGATTGAGCATTTCTAGAACAGTCATTTCGTCTTTAATTGAATGCACGATGTTTTTAATCGATTGGCTATCGTGGAATCTAATTTCTTTGACAGCCATTACTCCTCCAGTATCTAAGTTTACAGCTGCAAAAACTTGACCAAATGTTCCTCCACCAATGAAGCGACCTTTTTGCCATCTTATTGAGACACTAGAGAATGAAGAAGCTAATAGAGTGACAAACTGGTACTCCAGGTCACTGACGTCCAATACTCGTCCGACCGACTGAAGTTGCTCTTGAAGTTCCATTCTGTATTCTTCAATTTCGTTAATCTGTTTGCGTAAGTCTTCTCTGTATACCTTGAGAATGTACTCATCGTCAGCGGAATTGTCAATCTTATGTTTCTGTGAAGTCCACTTGAGAAGTCTGTTCCTCTCTGCCTCACTTGATCTAGCACCCATGATATCAAAGTGTGAAATAAGCAATGACATACAACGAGCTACTTTGAGCTTCAAATTGTAGAATTGCTCGTCATTCAACACTAAAACATTGAACCCACGGGTCATATCCATGGCGAATTCTAGTGCAAGAACACACCATCTAAATGTTTTTCTATCCGTAGGGATGCAGTCATCACAGATGAAACTGACCCATTCGATAGACAACTGGATCAACTTCATGATAACCGTGGACTTTCTAGAGGAGTCAAGGTTTTTGACTGAGTTCTTTCCGTAGTCTCTTGCGTAAATGAAATAGTTGTTAAGAAGCGGTTGACACTCCCCACTATCGGGACAGAGCTCTTTGCATTTCTCTCTTACCACTTTAACAGAATCCAAGACAGCTAAGCACATACGGAAGAATACTCTGTTGATTTTTGTGAGTTCATGGTGTACTCTAGCTAAAGAACAACGTTGCTCAATAGGTTTCATAAGTCCTCCCACCATCATAACATCACTTACCAAGTCTAAGAACTTTTCTCTGACAATATGGAGTGAATAGTATGGGAGCTTCGTTATCAAGAGCATCTGACCTGCCTTCACGTCAGTTATTGGAACCTCGTCTATCTTCACTGTTACAACAGTACCCTCCCACACAATAGGCTTAGGTGGGCAAAGTGCCAAAACATAAGCATAATCGGTCTCTTGATACGTGTTATTGTTTCCATTAGATGCATTCAACTGGTTTTGATGAGCTTGAGCTAGAAGACCTACTTCATCATCAACGTCCTTGTTTTGTATCAATTTCAAAAGATTGGAGAATTGACCGTTGTATTCATTAGGATCCAATCCGATATATGAACCATTTATAATCTTTAAAATCTCGGATTCATTTCCATATAACTCACCACTAGCGAAGAAATAAATACCCTGACCCTCCACTGTACCGGTATAGACTAAAAAGTGATTTGTAGAACGCAATACTTCCAAAAGACTCTTCGTCAAGTTCGCTGGAGATGTTGGAATATCAAATACCAACGAGTTTGTGAAGTCTCTGGAGATTTCTCCCGTAAAACGAGCTAGCTTTCTCCGCAATTGACCAAAATTCTCGGTGGTCGAACTGTACCACCGTATTAAATCAGAAGGTACTGTGCTAGGAGGTGACTTAATTTGATTATTAAAGTAAGCCAAAAGTCTATGGATTAATTTCGATGTCAAAAGAGTGATTTGTTCCGCCACTACGACACTTCCCCCATCAATAAAGTGACCCAACCATTTCAAGAAGTTCCATGCGTCCTCTAACTCTTCTGGTTCTTTGAATGTTCTAAAATTAGTTGGAGACTTGGAACTGTCTAGCAATTTTCTATTAAGAAGGACCAAGAAATACCTCACACAGCGTAAGACTACTTGGTCAAAGTCCAGGTTTTCGCCTTCAAATAAGTCACCTAATATCCACGTTTTATTATCGTCCGGCTTACAGTACTCTTGAATACCCAGCTTTACTTCAAGGGCAATGGTGATATAAGATTTGAAATCTTCAATCATCTGATCAATCATCATCAAAGTGGGATTTTGAAGCTTCATGGCATATCCCAAACGCACATTAATAATTTCTTTGATGAGTTTCATGGGAATAATGCAGATTTGAATAAGTCTATGGATATAATCGGGAAGTTTCATTGTTTCAAACATATGTCCAAGGCGGATATAAGTACTTCTTGATTTAATCATCCAAGGAGCGATCGGAATAAAGATTCTCTTTTGAAATATAGTATGAACATCCTTTTCCTTCATAAGACGCTCAGCAAGTGATTTATTATCCTCGTCAAAGATCTTCTTCACTATTTTAGATGATGATAAATTCGAAGGATCAGTGCTTTCGGTAGGGGTATTAAGTGAGTTTTGACTCTCTACTGGACTTTTGGTGATATCAAGCTCGTCATTTCCTATCCAATGCAGTAATGACAATGTCTCTCTTGCGATCGCATCCGTAATTGATAACCAAGCATTCAAAGCATCAATCCTATTCTCAAATTCTTCACTTCTACAAGCTGGCTTATCATTTCTCATGTCCTCTAATGTTCTCCAGAGAGCACACAGGTTATCGTATCTGTCTAAGATGTTGACAACTTGGGTCCTTGTTGGATTTCCAATAGGATCATCATAACTAACCTCAAACAGAAGAACATCATCTATCAACTGATCTACTAATGTCCTCCTATATGCTATGATCTTTCTCTGATCGTCCTCTGTTCTGTTGAATATTTTGGCTCGTATTCCGAACCAAAGCGCTTCTTTGTATGTAGCATGGAGGAACGACTCCTGTGCATTCTCTGGGTTATTGTTGTTGATAATCTTTGTCTTCTCCGACCGCACGACATCACCAGTAAGAACTGATGCCAACATAGCCTGCCATTCTAACCTTTCTATCACCGCAGGGTCATCTGTTTCATCGAGGGAGAGTTGTGTTATGTTCTTGTTTGGGTTAATGTTAATAGCCGAGTTGCTGCCTTTCATCATACTGAATGCAAGAGAAAAATCTATCTGGTACTGTCCGTCATCTATATCTGTCAAAAGATCATTTCCTTCATTATCCTCATCATTATCATCATCGTCGTCATCATCATCCTCTGGATTATTATTGTCATCTCTCGGCCTTTCATCTGCGCCTGTAATACCCTTTGTATAGTAGTCGTCTACGAGCTGGTTACGCATTTTACGAAGGTAAACTCTCTCTTGGCTGAGATAGTTGGTATTGTTCGTGTTGGCTGTTTGGTTAAATGAACGAGACCTGGTGCGATTAGATGTGGATGTGGTGTTAGACGCATGGACGGAGTGGCCCTGGCTTGTAGGAGTTTGGTTATTAGAAGATTGACTAGGCGGCTTGTTCAGTTGATTAGATGTAGCAATTGTACTGGATGATTTGGATTGGTTTGAGCTACTGGTGGGAGCATTAGAATTGGCATTCAATAAGTTATTGGAAGAGCCACTGTGAGGAATTGGTGCAGGTCTATTGATATGGCTTGAAAGATTATTGCTGCTCGTGCTATTACTTATAGTGGTCCCATTTGAAGCATTGCCGTTCTTATTACTGTTATTTTCATTACTGGCAGAATGATTGTTACTTCCATTGCTATTACTGGCACCTCCACTAGTGCTGCCACCGCTAGGAACTCTATTAGATTCACCGTTAGAATTACTATTGTGATGACTTCCGCTGTTTGTTCCTGCTACACTGCTGTTATTGCTGTTGCCGCTACTGCTGCTTGATCCGTTCAGAGACCGTTTGAGGTGTGATGCGTGTAGGGGCCCATTCTGATTATTGGCAATTGCAGCTGCTGCAGCCACGGCGGCTACCGAAGTTGAATTGGAAGACGACAGGTTGCGGAGCAACGACGGTCTCCGTGCGATGGCGCTGTGGCGGTGTGAACGGTTGGCTGTAGGGACGATGGTCGAGATAGTGGACGTGCTGCCATTATTGCTGCTGTATGTGCTAGAAGAACTAGACGAGATACTACCCGAAGACTCTTTTCCGCCGGACGAGTTGTTGGAAACGGAGCTGCCCATTGCTGTGGACCCTGGCATTACGAGTGGGGGGTCTTGCGGCGGTTCTGGTGGGAAGTATACTGGTTCTTCAGAAGCAAACACCATTGAATACCTATACTCTTGAGGAGGTTTAATAGAGAATGAGAGGGTTGAGGAGAGGCGTGTATATGGAGCGATATGGCTGCCCCGAAGTGCTGCGGTACGGGTGTCACTGGTGGTGTGTGAAGGGGTTTAGGTATTGTGGGTTGGATGGGGAGGAAATAGGTGGTAGAAGACTAGTGGTGGCCTTGGGCGGTTGGAGAAGGTGTGGAAGCAGTTAGGAGTGCTGTGGGGCAAAAATGGCGCTTTTCAATGGGGCTTTTTATTGAGCATCTAGTCAGTTGTGAGCTAATGAGCAGCGCTCACAGTCTCACAATGACAGTGTTAATCCGCAGATTCGGCGAGTGTACGTGCGCCGCACAGCAAACAGAGCCGGGTTTGGATTCGACAGATAAAGACATTCCGTGGTTAGTGGGTGAAAATTGATGGATTTAGGTTTCGGTGACCTCCCTACTTGGCTCCGGGGCGATGTAGCTGCAATCTGTGGAAAACCAGGACAAAGATCTAATGAAGATCGTTGGTTGCGTTGGTCCTGCTTCTCCATTTCTATGGACGGTCGCCCTACTTCGGGAAACCCATTGCGAAATGGTGAGACACGGGATTTGAGATAGTTTTTCCGCAGATATCCATAGTAAATGCTTGAATGGTAGCGCTGTCGGTGAAAATTATTAGTCTGTGACAATGAAATGGAGTATATGGTAGATGTCGTATTGTGTCTGTTTTGGATTTGAACGCAGCCTTCATTCGTAGTCAGTCGCTAAGGATCATGATTGAGGTTCTGGTTAACGACCGTCTTGGTAAAAAACTCAAAGTCAAGTGCCTTCAATCAGATACTGTAGGTGACTTGAAGAAAGTCATTGCCTTGCAGATCGGAACTGCCCCAGATAAGTTGGTGTTGAAAAAGGGTCACCAGGTGTACAAGGACCATATAACCTTGGACGATTACGAAGTTCACAACGGGTTCAACTTTGAGCTCTACTATGGTTGAAATCGTAGCCGCTTAGCCCAAATAAATCGAAGTTAAACTGGACATCACAAGCCAGTTCAAATGAACATCAAACGTTATTAATAGAAGCAATTGAATGACAAGAAATCGGAAAGGAACTCAGATTTCAGTATCAGCAATGACTGTCCTGATGCTTTGAATACATATACGTTCATTTTTTAGAGTTCAGACTCACATGAATAAGGTTTTATATCAGATATGCACAGCCTTCTCTATTGAAGCATGCCGTCCTAGCCTCAAGTTCCGGTCTACATTGCCTCCCATTAATTTAAAACAGATAGATACTTGACGTGATAATGCAAATATATACATATATAATTAGGTGATATTTATCGTAATAAATAGTGTAATAATACAACAAGAAGTATACATGTTGAATGCGATGAAATGAATGCAATAACCGAATATCGCAGACCTGGTCAGGTCAACGACACTCCATGAGTGGATAATGTACAAATCTCCAATGGTCATTAAACAATCTATGCTCGACCGAATATTGACTTTGAAGTATGTTGATCAAGGCTATACCAATAATAGTTATTCCTTAACGGAGATTACTTCCATAGAAATTCTACAAGAAGTACTCCACATGCTGCTTTTTGGATTTCTCTCTGAAGAAAGATGAGAAAAAGTCACCATTACTAGCAAACTCTTCCTCGGAGTTGATTCCGTTTACGCTCTTACCCTTAAGAGTGTCTTCATCGTTCTCTGGGGAAGCTTCGAATATGTTAAAAAATTGACCAGGTAAAACTCCCTGCCTTAAGCATATTTTTGTACTATCAAATCTGTCCTCATAATCTTCATATGTCATGTCATTAGCGTCGTTGGCATCAGAATCCTCGGCTGCTTTCAGCGAGTGCCCCTTATTATCGTAGTTTGAATGGAGGATCTCCAACACAGAAGCTTTATTTCCACATCTATAACAGTAGTTGGGTGCCGACCAAACAGTGAGGCACTTTCCATTCCAGTAACTCGTATATCCTTCGTTACAGAGCTGGTGGGCTCTTATCATTTGTACTAAATCATTGTCATGGCAGAACTTATTAATAACATCAAGTCCGAAGAGGTAACCTGCTCCTCTTGGAGAGAGCTTGAAATCCATGATTTCTGTATCGGGGTCCGACCACACGAGGTCAGCCATAATTCCATCATGGGGAATTTCTCTAAATCTATCAAGTGCTCTTATTTGGTCCAACTGTTGGCATGAAGGTGACAACCCACCGTGTGCTGCGAAGATCTTACCGTCTATAGTGGCTCCTAGTGGAAGATAATCGAACAAATCAGTGATGTATGACCACACATCAGCCGATCCATTGTATTTGTTCAACACCTCCGAGTAGAATCCGTAATTAGTGGTAATCGTTCTAGATTCGTGATTTCCTCGTATGAGGAATACACGATCTGGGAAACGTAGCTTTAGAGTAATCAAAAGCGAGATGGTTTCCACTGAGTAGTATCCTCTATCTACATAATCACCTAGAAAGAGGTAGTTCGTAGAAGGCGGTGCTCCTCCAATCTGGAAGATTTCTAGTAAGTCGTGGTACTGTCCGTGGATATCACCCACCACTGCAATTGGTGACTGCAAGTGCATAATGTTGGGCACAGCAAGAAGTTGTGTTTTGAGAGTGTGGCATAGTTGTTGTATGGTTTCTGGGGGTAGTATTTTGGGTGGTTTATGTTCAAGGAGCTGTTCGAGACAGTAGTCTAGGTCCGTTGTGGGTATTCTGAACGGAACTGTCATTGCAACGGTAATCTATTTTGATATAACGAGTAGCAGTAAGTGCATGCAAATACAGGTTCACGGGACGAAATCGGCTTTTTGATATATTGGAGTCTTCGAGGCAGTTATGTGGAGTGATTTCGTCACTTACCGTGTGTTTTCACTCCGATGGGGTGGATAATGCTACCGCTTGTATAATGATTGGCCAAATCAACATAGACGCCAAACTCCAAATTGGTGGACCGAGCATTTGGCGAGCGCGAGAGATTTTTTTTTCTCGCTAAGAGATAAGGCGAGTGCTGGCGGACTAGACGGTGGGTGAGGTTAGGGAGAGAGAACGAAAGAGGTGAAAGGATTAAAAGATGTGAGAGATTGAGAGAGAAGGACTAGGACAAGTTTTCGTTTTGTAAGTGATATTTACGTTGTACAAGGGCTGTGTTTTGGTGGATTTGAGGGTTCCAGGAGTGGAATTAATGGGGATATGGGAAAGATTGGGTGTTTTGTATGGGGCTTTATTCGTGTGCGTTTTCGGTATAGAGATAAGTGGTCGTAGCGGGACGGAAGATTTTGCAGGGAGAAAACACGGTGAAACGGTGAGAAGAAATTAAAGACCGACTAAAGAAGAGTACAGGAGCCAGTTCTGCCGTATCGGCTGTAGTTGTTTAGCGATGACAGAATTCCATTTTGCATTTAGGATCGGATTTGCATCCACTACGTTCATACTACGAGTTTAACTGGGCTGAAGATGCTTGCGTTTGCTGAATTCTGGTATATGTATATATAGTGTTATCCTGTTACCCGGTGGTTTATTATGACTGGTCAGCCATTCCAAGGCTCTCTGTCGGTCTTTCTCAACGAGCGCTCAAATTAGAAATAACCGAGGATTATTTGCAGCCATTTCTTTAGCATCCTAAGAATTCCTTTTGCAACACGAGAGTACTCTTCTACTTCACAGCCAATGTAAAATTTTCATTATAATTGGCTTGTCTCTTTGTTCACCTTATCCACAGTACAAATTTTTTCCTTACTATTGCATATTTCTACTATGCTACATCATACTATGGCATCTCTACTTATTAAATAAAATCTTATATTACTGTTTTCTTTTACGGTCTTACTTCTTCACCACCTGGCCAATACTCTCCTCCAAAACTTTCAACCCCTCCTCAATCAACTCTTCTGGAATGTTCAAAGCTGGAACTATTCTGAGAACGTTCATACCGGCTGTGATCACTAACAATCCATTCTCTCTACACTTGGCTACCACCTGGGCAGCATCAACCTTGGCATCGAACTGTAATCCCAACAACAATCCCTTACCCTTGACCTTTTGGATCTGCTCTGGGTACTTTTCGGCAATCTTGGACAATCCACTGATAAAAACTTCAGACTTCTTCTGCACCTGTTGCAAGAAACCCTCGTCACTGATTTGGTCGACAACATAAGCCCCAATCCTGGATCCCAATGGGTTACCTCCATAGGTAGTACCGTGGTCTCCTACTGCTAATGCACTCTCGACCTTCTCGGTGACCATAGTAGCTCCGATGGGGAAACCGTTACCTAAAGCCTTGGCCATAGTGACAATGTCTGGGTGAGCCTCCTTAGGCAAGTCTGAATGAGCCCACATGTTACCTGTTCTACCTAAACCACACTGTATTTCATCGTAGATCAATATCACGTCATTGTCGGTACACAATTTTCTCAATTGAACCAAGAATTCAGGTGCAACGGCGTTAATACCACCCTCACCTTGGATTGGCTCAATTATAACTGCACAGGTGTTATCCTTCCTTATCAACTTAGCAACGCTTTCGATATCCTCGGTACTTGCTACTTGAACACCTGGAATCAATGGTGCAAATGGAGCTTGGTATTTTGGGTTTGGAGTGACAGATAATGCACCCATGGATCTACCGTGGAACGAGTTGGAAAATGTGATGATTTCAGTCTTTGACTCTTTGATGGTCTTACCGTATTTTCTTGCGAATTTCAAAGCGGCCTCGTTGGCTTCAGTTCCGGAGTTGCACAAGAATACTCTTTGGGCGTCGTGCAAACCACCCGATTGCTTGGTCTTGGTAACCAACTTGTTGGCCAATTCACCAGCTGGCAAGTTGTAGTACAAGTTAGAGCAGTGTAACAATTTACTGGCCTGGTCATTGATTATTTCGGTAACTTCTGGGTTTGAATGACCCAAACAAGTGACGGCAATTCCAGAATAGAAGTCAATGTACTTTCTGTCCTCCAAGTCGTACAAGAGCGAACCTTTTCCGTGGGTAATGACCAAGTTAGGACGAGCATAGGTTGTCACTGTGTATGGTTTGGTAATGGTGTTAATGTACTTTCCGGTAGCTGATTCCTCGCTGGCATCTGGAAGGGCTTGGGACAGTGATCTGATGGACACGGTGGAGAACTTCAAGGTTCTGTGCACAGCGGAAGCAGAAGCAGAAGCCAATTTTTGGCGCTGCAAAGTCTTCGAGATGACGGTAGAGTAAGATCTCAACATTTTCAAATCTTGCAGTTTCAGAACTGGTTTGTATCTCAACTCTATTCTTCTATTCTAAAAGAACTGCTCTCCAAGAAATGCCCCCGTTTTATGGGCCCAATGATTTTTCAAATCTTAAAAAATTTGAAAAGATTTCACATCGCGGTTGACTCATTGCGATTACCCAATTAGGAACGATACTTTAGTACGCCTTGAAAGTGAATGCGAAAGCGGTGACAGTTAGGATGAGCGTTGTGTGAAGTGGTAAGTTCCTTCAATAGGTGATGGTCTTTCCAATTATACAATAAGCTATTATTATAGTTATGTTTAATTCAAGAATGTCATTCCTTGTGATAATATATTCTTGTCTGCTACTTTCTCATGTTTCTTCATCTAACAAGTGACAGCCTCTGAAAGCGTTCACTAAGTTACGATTCTACTGAGAAACCGCTGCTACCATATGAAATGGCGTTTTGCTGCGAAAAATTGCATGAGAGTTGATTTTTACTTGTGGCGGTTGAACAACTAACAATTTGCATAGTCTCTGTGTTTTTTCGTGGTCTGCAAAGCGTAATATCGGATAGTAAGTCAAAGCTTAAATAAATATAACTAAACAAGGAAGATTCAATTTATGCAAAATAGTGAACAACAGGCTCCTCAATAAAGAAGGCGAGAGCTTGGCGTCCCCATTGTTGTTCATCTAAAGTGATATAAAGTATAATGACTTAAAAAAGCTATTGTGGTTGTAAGCGTATGTATATTGGGCCTGTTGGCCGTCTTTACTATGCATTTCATATAACTTATTATTAAAGCTACATAAATGTGATTTGAATGCTCTCTTAATACCTATCTATATCGATGGTGATCTCGATTTTGCTGTTGTCCTCGCTCAAGTGCCTGATCTCCTGTCGTATGATTCGGTCCGCTTCATATCTTAATCGGGACTCTTCGTCTGCATCAGCTCCTTTCATGGTAATCTTCAACCCCACGACAAAGAAATCGTAGTTAAACTTCGTAATGTAAAACTTATCTACCCCATGTGTCTGCTTGAAAAAGTCGAGTGACATTATGGCATTCATAATGGACGATTTTAAGACATGGTAGTCATAATCTGAATAAGGGTACGAGCAAAGAAGAATTCCTCCTAGTGTTTTGACAAGCTTCCATCCGGTATAGCATAGAGAAAGTGAAACTAACAATGTAGCCATTTCATTGAGATCGAAAGATGCCTCTGATGCAATAGACGCTGGAATCAACGGCATGGCCACAAGGAAAGACGAATAGATTAGAGTGAGTAAATGTGTTGGGTTCTTTGTCCATATTCTAGAAAACCTGCGGACGCTGACCCATAAACTCTTCGAATAAGAATCTACTGAGTTCGTTATTTCAGTATCCAAAATTCCACCTTTTGCCTTCGGTGGTGAAGAAGAAGTATCCTCGAGAGTTGAGATGATCTCATTGATTTTGTCGTAAGCTAAAACGAAATTTGAGCTTATAAGCGTAACTGCCATAGTAACCAACAAAACTATCTCATAAACAAACCAATTCGTTGAGCTGCCGTGTTCTCCGTGTATGTGATGTGACAGATGCTGCTCACCTTCGTGGCCCTCAGCACCTTCGGGCACTACAAGGAGAATTATAAATTCCTCTAGAAAATGGCTCACCAAGTCGAACCCGACCATGATAAGGGAAGCGCTCAAGGCAAAGCCTACAAGCACTTCTAATCTACCCAATCCAAATGGATATGCAATTGAAGAGTTATTCCAAACCTCGAAGTTGGACATGATATCTACAAATACAATGACCAATGAACCTAAGGAATCGTAGAATACCAAATGAGCCAAAGTCGAAAAGGACGATAATTTGAATTTGAAACCGATCATAAAGACAGCGAGTGATACTGTCAAGTGAAATACTGACCACAACAATCTGTACTTCTGGCCCGACTTAACAGACAGGAAACTCTCCTTGAATGTTGGGATAGGATACAGATCAGGAATGCTAAGTTGTTTGTTGGTAGTCGAGAGAGATGGTGGTGGTTCTTGGAACAAGTTCATTGAAATCGATGAGTGCTTGTACTTGTGACCTTTTCTGTGAGCTGGTTTCACTTGGAGCGATGAGTTGGAATTGTTATTATGCATCATCATCTCCTGGGGCTGAAAGTTGAATGGCAGCTGTGTTTTAGATGGAGACGACGATCTACGTACTGGAGATTTCGTTCTATAATTTCTGCCTGCCCTTGATGGTGACAACGACCTTACTGGCGAGGTAGAACGATAAGGACTTTGCCCTGATGGAGGAAGCGAAGCATTGTTCAATTGGCCCACTCTATATGGCAAATGAGCCGACATACGCGATCTTGGAGTGTTGTCGATGGCCGATTGGACTGAATCGTTGTCCTCTGCGATGGCGAAGTTGTTAGCGTCCATCATGAAGATAGCTGACTTCGGACGGGCACGCTGAGCTGACGATATTTTAGGTGAGTTGGTAGATGGATTTGAGTATTTACGGTAATTAAAGCCGGCTGCACCATTTAAGGGCGCCACTGGGCTCATGTTGTTGGTATGTGATGGAAGGGTGGGTGTTGCTGGGGTGAAAGGCAGGTTCATGTTGTTGTAGACCGGGTCTGGAAGTGAGTCTGAGGAGAAGTTGGCACTTGCCAAGAACGACAAGTCTGATGGTCTATCATACGAAGTATAGCCCACCGGGGCATAACTTCTAGCGTTCGACGGTATTGGTATGTGGGTTTTATTGGTGAAGCCGTTGTTGGTCAGGGACGATCCTACACTCGACAAGTCATCGTCGTCCACGTCGGAGGCATGGTTGCTATTGAAGTCGTTGTTGATATTCGTGTTATTTGCGTTAATGAGATAATCGGCAGCGCTGTCGGTATAGCTGGCGGCACTACTATCAAGTTCTGGGATGCCGTAACTCTCTTTGGACATAGTCACAGCGATGATAGTAATCTGTGGAAAGAAAAACCTCGAACTTCTGTCTCGTTGTAGCGGAGTCTAAATATAGCAACGGTGAAGTATTCACTGGAATAGACGCTGAAAACGGAAACGACCCAAGCTAAGAAACACTAGCAGCAGCAGAGATAGGAACACAGGCGTATCGAACGGACTTTGACAGAAGCAGCAAAACACAAACAGAAAGAAAATGCAAAACGGACACTTAGAAAATATACGTCATAGAGAAAAGATGTAACAGACAACTGAAAACAGATGGAATGTGCTACCAAAAGAGACAAACAGAGAAGTGCCAACAGTGAGCGTGTGTGAGTGTCGCAGAAGAAGCGTCGTCGCGACAGGAATGTTCTTATTTGTCTTTTCTATACTGTATAGCATGGATCGTGTAACGTGTAACGAGCAAGGTAGAGAAAAAAGTGTGAGAAAGAGAAGGACGTGTTCGAGGCGAGGAAGAAAAAAGAGAATGGAGGACCCTGAGAGTTGCAACTAGTGGTATTCACCTTCAGCTAAAATAGAACTCAGATTGAATTTTGCTAGGAGAACGCATGGGGCTGAGGACTGGGAAAAGATGAAATTCTGCTCCCTATATATGTTTCAATTCTTCGCTGTCTGTTTTACCTTGTGAATGCCATGCTTCTGTATTTAATACATAAGGGTATTGTTGTCAGGTGACCGAGTTGTGGTCAACTGCAAGGGAAATCACTTTTTGCAACTATTTGAATCGAGCTCTCTACAAACATGGCTTAAATCTACGCATGCACAAACAAGGATAATATTTGTCTACCTCTTTGTGTGTAGAAGATGTTCACAATATCACATTACTTTTCTATGTATTACAAAAGAACATACGTAGTTGAATAGTCTCCTAATAATACAATTAGCTCTATCCTCGTATGGCTTACTGCGGGTTCTCCTTGGTGGTATATGCGTCAAATAGATGCAAATTAATACAGCTATCGTTCAACGACGAACTGGTTCCTTCTAGTATCTCGTAGCTCCTCAATTTAAACTGCCGCCCCTTCGGCTTCTGGCGTGTAGTAGGAAGAATCCCGAATGCACTCGAGAACGAGACGGAGTCTGTGCGATTGGAGATCAATACCAAATCGCTGTCGTTGAACCCATGGATATCTCCACCGCGCTGAAGTTCATCTTCTGTGAGTGTGAGAGCACACTCCACACGGTCATCAACGATATACTTTTTGAATGGATTTGTTTCGTTGGGCTCTGGTAAGGTAAATAGCGAAGATACTTGTGTGTATATGGTTGATGAAGATACGAAGTGAGGACCTTCTCCACCACCTCTCATTGGATCTACAAGAACTTTTGTAAGTTCATCTCCTATAGGACTGTTCAGAGCATTAATACTAAATCCAGGAGAAGTGCCTTCGGACAAGTCATTTTCAGTATGTGAATTGATCTCTTCCGTCACTGATGACTTCATTAAGAGGAGTAAGTCATACAAGAGTATTCTCAATTTTTCATTGCCCTCTGAAATAAACTTCGAATTTATCAACAGAATCAAATTTTTAATAAATGCAAATCGATCAGCATCCTGCGTTACTATGAGTTTAGTGAGTGTCTGCTTGTGAATTATCAAAATTCTCAAGAATATTGAAACAGTGTTGCTTATATCTTCGAATGAGTGAACCAAGCAATTTTCTGAGTTCACGATTAGCAATAACTTTGAAAGGAACTTTGAAAGGTCCTGGAAAAAAGCGCTTGAAGATTGTACCGTACTCGAAGATGACGAAGAAAACTTCTTAAAATAGTCATTGAAAACTGGAAGCAAATTGGTAGTCCCAGAGGTATTCGTGAGAACTACTGCGCTCAGCTCATTTTCCCATTGATCAAATTGGAAATTGGTTATCGTGAGGAACTTCGTTTCAAGCATTCCAAGAATGATCACATTATATTCCCATGGTAAGTAGGAGAACAATTCCCCGAAAAAAGAGTTGTATGGAGTAAACCTGAATTTAAGATTCTCCAAAAAATTCTCCAACAATACTCTTAGCCTTTCTTGTACTTCGCTTTCATCCAACATCAGGAGTTCTTTAATGGACAAAACTTTCAAAAGAAGTTGAAAAATTGGTAGATTGAACTCGTCTATTTCTTCTGAAATCTTTTCCAATTCCAGTAAAGAGTCAATACCAGCATACGAATCGATGTTGAATAAGGTACTGAGCAAGCGAATTCCATCATCTGTACTGATTTTCGATATTATTTCGTCCAGGACAACTTTAGTGTTAAAAACAATGATTTGGTTCAAAAATGTGAAGATGCTATTGCCATACTTTTCTAAGACTAATCCGTCAAAAATGGAGCCTTCTTCGACTCTAATGCCTTTTAATATAAATATTAAAAAGGTGGAAGAAGAGCGCTTTCTAAACCATGTCCTCAGTATGCCTAACATAGAAGCCTGACCGCTTGTGAAATGTTCCTTTTCTTCGTCTTGACTGCCCAAGAGGATATCAAATACTAAGTTTTTGACCTTATCCTTGTGGTTTAAATAAAGAGGCTCCAAAAAGGAGAACAAATCAGTAATTCGAACTACCTCATGAAGAACTAGTCCTTTAAAGAAGTTTCCGATCTTTCTCTCGTCATCATCTGCTTTAACTATTTCCCTAATAAATTCTTCAACCAAGCTTTCAAACGCTTTAGGTCCCTCCAAATTCAACAAATATTGAGTGTTGATCAACAATTTAACTAGTAAATTCTCGTGCTCTTCTGAAAGCTCATTGTCATATAACTTCTTCAACTGCCCTGGGACTGAAGATGAGGAGTCAAGTATATCGATATCTAAGTTCAAAGATTTTATCGTATCTTGAATTTCATTGATGTCCATTGGTTTAAATACTGCCTCGAGGAGAAGGTCAAGGTCTTTTCTGAAATCTATTGATGTATATCTTTCATCCGCTTTTCCGTTAATGTTATTCTCGGTATTAATTTTCATTGGAGAATCAATCTGATCCTTATCAAAGAGGGTAGTCATATTTCTCTTCCTAGAAAACCTTGGATCCCCCTCTCCACCTTTCGAAGAAGTCTGCTCATAGTTTCTCTCGACTGCTGTATCGATATAGCTCCATACCTGATCAAATTTGAAGTAATTGAATTCTCTCGTTGCACAGTCTTTATAATTTTGAATAATCAACTTGAATAACTCGTACGCGGTTGAAGTAGAACCATAGTTATTGCCAGCAATAAACATAACCAACTTGAAATGCTTGATTATCAACCGAGCAATCAAATAAAGTGAATCCAAGTAGAAAATTATCATGCCACCTTCATTTCTCAAAATGAACTTAACTAAGACTTTGAAGAATACAGTAAGATTATCACAGATTGAATAGAAGTTGTAAAGGTTGCTTATAATGGTGGGGTTTATATGGATTAACTTGGGTGATTCCGTGATCGTTGACTTCAATTCATTCGTTAACCAGTTCACGAGTAAGAATTTCAATCCCACATTGAGGTCCTTTACGTATGCAATATGGGATTCAAATTGATGATCAAAGTTGTTGTTTATAGTCTTTTGAATTAGCTCTGTTCTCAATATCTCTTGGCCCATATCAAATTTCTGCTTGAAGTTGAAACCTGTTGAAGTCCACTTCCTCAAGATACTATCACATTGCTTGTTATTGATGACAGGCAAGTTCTGGAGGATTTGAAGATGTGTTCGTACTAACACGTTAGAGCTGTCACTATCACTAAGGACATTATCCTCTGCGTCAGGCGAAACATAAAAAATACCGGAGGCGATAAGCTTTCTTAGATATGAAGCAATTGTTATCACCTTGAGCTGGTAGAGCTCATTAATCAACACATAAAGGTCGTAGTTTACCACACTGGAGCTTTTGGAGTCGGCTATGTTGTATAGGACTTCTAGAATCTCGTTCTCGAATTCTGCTCTTAAATTGTTGGCACTCTTCGTGTTAAGAGTCTGCAAGACTTTTCTCTTCAAGAAATTGCACACTATCAATATATCCCCACTGGACTCTCTCGAAATACGGTGTCTCGTTATGCACCAGCACAAAACAACTTTCAAATTCACTCTCCATTTTGCCGATCCTTTGGTAGCAGGAGCACTCAGAGCAACAGGTTTCAATAAGTTGGCAAGTTCATCATTCAATTTTAATGAGTCTAGCTGACAGATAATCTTCAATATATCGTCAGAGCCTCTGTTGATAAAGGTTTGTTCGTTGTCAAATATTTCAGGTCTGGCAGCTCCAGCACCAGACGATGGTGATACAAAAGATTGATTCCATATGGAGGATCCTCTTCTTCCATGACTAACACTGGAATTCTTCGCAGAAATCACTGGCTGAACGTTCCTCATATTCAATATGAGACTCTCGTTTCTGTATTTAATGAGCTCTAACTGCTTCAGGATCTCGTCCTGTTCAGCTTCCAGTTTTAAGCCATCATCTTCTAGCAATATTCTGAAAAGCACACCACTCACAAGCATCCAGTAGTTAGGTATGATAAAAACATTTGTGTTGAACTTAAAAAGGTATATTACGGTGTCTCCAATCATGTCTAGGATGTTCTGGCGAAGCGACTCTGGAATAGATGCCCTATGGTTCTGTGTATGTGACTGTTTGAATGAGTAGGAATTGATTTTCAGTATAAAGAGATAATTCAAAAGTAGAGTTTCACTCAATTCCTTGCATAGGTAATCGTGCTTTAGTATGTCCTTCCAAAACACCTTGATAAGTGTCAATGCTACCAATCTATGACCGTAGTTTAGATCTATGTCCTCACTCCATGTGTCTTCTGCTCCTTCATCGGCTTCCGATCTGTTCAGTGAAACTAGCTCAGACACATGCTGAGGGTCCAAAAGGAGCCCTTCCTTGAGGAATTTAATAACAAGCGCAAGAAAGAAACTCTTGTCAAGTAGAGACTCCACGTACAAAGATTGAACGTACAGCAACAAGTAGTTTAACTTATTCATGTAGTATGGCTTGCGGTCCCCAGTATTCAAGTTAGTCAGTTCCCTAGCAAACTTGTATATGTAATCAGAAACTTGCTGAGTCCATTCCTGAAGCCAGTGGATCTCGAACTTTTCTGGAGTGTTCAAGTCCATAGAATTTGGAATCGGGCTATGTAAAGACAATCTTGATTGATGCTTTCGCCTCAATGCTACTAATTCGCCAAATAGAACGCATTTAGTGAACCAGAGTGCTCTATTGATCGGTACTGCCTTATTGCATACGGCGTCTATTAATATCTTATTACGTATACCGTGGGGTATTTTCTCGGCGATTTTTGGGAGTGATAAATTGGGATTGGCCAAATCTTTCAACCAAGCCTCTCTTTTTGAAGCTGTGAGAGTAACACGAGGAGGAATTTTGAAGTTATTGGACTCGTATTTGATCTTATTGATAATTTCGTTTCTAGTCTTATAAGCGTTGGCTAAATGCTGGGAAAGCTCTTTTAGTACGTCATTACAATTCTCAGTAGATGAAAATATAGTTGCTTGAATCAAATTTCTTGCGGAATAGTACTCATTCGCAACCATAGGCGATTCAAAGTAACCCTTGTTCAAAAAAGAAGCGTTATTCAACTTCTGGTGTTCCTGTTCCTTCTTGTCCTCGGGAAGGCTAGTATGGTCTTTCCATGGCTTATAATCTGGATAGGTTATCTCAGATTGCTCTGCTGATGTAGCAGTTGTAGGATGCGGAGGCTTCAAATGCTCTGAGGAGATCTCGTTTAGCGATTCGATGTCATTTAGCGGATAAAGCGGAATTTCAGGCTTCTCCATCAGGAACTTAATCGCTAGTAGTTCATCTTTAGTAGACTTACCAAAGGATGAACGGTTGCTCGACGACAACAAACTGTTTCGACTCCTTGATTTGGACATATTATCTTGAGTTTTAAAGTACCGTTCGATATCAAGAATCCGGTTTTTTGATGAAATCTGCTGCTGAAATGGTGAATCTTGAATGAACTATACATAAAGTAATATGATGGAAAGTCGCCAGTATGGAGAAGGTTTGGGTGAGAGGAGTCACGTGAGATATAACTGAGATTCACAATGTATAGTTGTGTGCTACCATGTCTGGAATGATGGTTGCATGGCCAAGGATTCGTGCTGTGTAATTAGTAATGTTCTATTCCTACTTGTTGCTGCAAGGAACAAGAGGGTATCAAAACAGGTGTTTACATTCAAAGTTGCAATCGATATATCATTGGGAATTCACTTCAAGAATCGTACGGGAAGACGAGAGTACCAAGGGCCCCTAGAGCCTTCTTTAGTAGCAAAGATACAAGTAATAGAGACGCCAGATATCACATACTCCAATGTGATCATCAAAATATTTCACATTAAACGTAAAGTATCCAAGTTTTGATGATGACGTGGGCTTACAATGAATTGTTGCAAAAAATTGTGAAGTTTCATGCAGTAGGGTCAGTCAAGTACGTGGCTCACTATTGCAACTGTCTTACAGATTAAAAGGAAGATCCATGTCCATGCTTTCCTTCTTGATATCTGAAATCATCATTGGATAAGCATGAAATACTTCTTTGCGATATACCAAAGTTTATGCCTCCTTAAATTAATATAGTATTAAGTATTGCACCTCTTCTTTAGAACAATTTCGCAACAAAATTGGAAGAATTCCAAATCATAATTTAAAACTGTCGGCATAAGTCCTTTTCTCTTGACACGACTTATTACACTCTCATTTGTATCTTGCTAGATATACATATAGCAAATTGAATTGAAAAGAAAGCAGAAGCAGAAGCAGATGAAATAAGGGTTCTCCTTCTTGCGGCACGGGCCTTTAGAATTCCTGCATATAAAAGAAAATCGTATCATCGGCATCTCCTAGTGTGAAAAGTAAAAGAAAATAAGGGCGTGTGGCGTAGTTGGTAGCGCGTTTGCCTTGCAAGCAAAAGGTCACTGGTTCGATTCCTGTCTCGTCCATTATTTTTTTTAGCTTCTGTTGAGCGGACCAGCAGTAAATTACATCTGGGATTTCTATACATAGTGTCGGAATGGTGTGAACACACTCCGTTGACAACAGTTTTCCCTCCGTTTCAATTAACACATATTTATGAACTTAGAATAGGCAGAAAATAATTTCGCTACCGAATTAGTCGAACAGCTAAGACTCGCAAATTCAAACTCCGGATACTGAGTGTATCTGGAGATAAGAGCGATAGAAAACGGTTGGGTACAAGCCAATGTTAAGAGAAGAAAGAGTAGACTGAGTAGACCGAATAGTCCTACCCATCAGGTAGAAAATCAGAGCCGCAAAAACAGTTCAGCAGATGCTATTGAGTCTCAACAAATACCTATAGATAACACCCGTCGGAAATGTAGGTGATTCCTTTGAACCGGCAAGTATCACATTTTGCAACGATATTGATCATTCCCCACCATGTAGGAGAATGCAATGGTTTTGAGGTACATAACTAGTCTCGTCTACAACATTGCAAGCTGCTGAAAGGGCTATCTTGTTGAGTAGGAAGAGAGCAAAAGAGATATCGACATTTCTCGGACTTTCGAATCCTATGGACTTAAGAACAGGTGCCAAATAGAGCTATAATTTTTATCAATATTTTTCGGAGTTTAGTTGAACACTGTAAACACACATTTCCATAGTGGATTTGTGGATCAGTGGAATGAAACGAAAAGTTCCATCGATCCTTGCCGTTGTTGTTGGCAGGATGGAACACTCCGATCATCCCTGGGGTATGCATGGTGTCTGCAGATTCAACATAATCTATCTTCCTGAATTAGTGTTTAAGCTTTCGGAGTTCCCCAGGTCAAGGTACACCTGGAAGAGCAGTACAACTTCATGATAGCAAATCCGAACTACAGTTTCAGTTTTTTCACAGGAAGACCTGACTAGATGCGTAATGCTGCCAGACTCTCCCCTGAGATGAAATACTTGGTATTTGGTCATTGATAGAGAAATCTCATTTCTCAAACGCATAGCTAACTGGATTTCTCACTAATAGAGTTTGTAATTTTCCGTTTTGGAGTAAGCGGGACAACTCCACTAAAACGCACATCAAAAGAAACAAAACGACATCATGCAACGCATAGCATCGGCTTAGTGGCTCAGTGCCAGTTGTTGTACAAAGGTGTTAATGATGTTTTAGAAGAGCACTACTTCGGTATTATTTACGTATATTCCAGGAGGAGTGTGGCAGTATCCCGAAGTGCTTAATTTTATAGTTTGCCAAAATGTTGGGTCTACGGCAATTCTCAGATAAATACAGGGAGTTCCAGCTGGTATCCGGTGGTAATTAGCAGGTGAACAATGAACAGGCTTTTCATCTGCCCCGCCGGCTGGGTACTCCGAAATCGTTGCATATTAGTTTTTTGCCGTTGAATACCCTGTACCTTGGAATCTGTCGGAGTTGATCTTCTAGACGCTCTACCCCAGAAAATCCACCCATTATTCGCAAATTTACAGGACATGCGCGCTGCCCACCAGAACAAACCTCAAATGGATAAAGACCGGACTTTAGAAAGCCCTGTTCAGAGTCGTACTGCCCCCTAAAAAATAATGACAATACCAGCTGATTGGAAGCATTGCATGTCTAATAATACGGGGATAATAAAATCACTGGAGCTGCCAACCTGGGGGTTTACCAATTACTCTCGGGATAGCGTGATTTTTCTTAGCCAGACTCCTATTCCAGGATTTAGGTTGCGGCCCACTAGACTTACGAGGGGGTTGTCGTGCAGCTGAGACTGCGTAGGAAGCAAAGCATTGCAATAATAAGTAATTATCCACAAGTAATAATTACACATTTAACTTCTGGCCGTAGCTTTTCTGTCCCTCTTGCTGTAGTCTCGTGGTAGAAATTCTCGGAGTGATGTTCCACATGCCTGTGGGAACACCAGTTTCTACAGACTTCTCACCAAACCCAAAGCTCCAAAAGCACAGCGTAATCCTCTTTGGTCACCTCTCCGACTATACCCCAGCCCCTCCGCACCACCCCAGATCTGAACTCATCAAAATTGCCTCCTCTTCTACGGACATTCCTTTTCGGACTTGCATTCTTCGTCCTACATACATAAATATTGGTTTGCATTAATATACGTTTTCTTTGTAGTGTATACTACCTCCCGTTCGTTTCTACATACTTGATCGGATACAGCATATAGCGTACAGTGTACAGCGTACAGCAGTCACTGCTAGATCCAATATCGTATATATACTTCGGTATCCCTTGCTTGCACGGAATCAAAGTATTTCCGAACATCTTTTGGAACCCTACTACGTTTGGTCCTTTCTAGTATTAGTGAGTGGAGTTTGACCTGAACCAACATTATCGCATACACTGCTGCCACTTGACCCCATACTATTAACAGCCTTATTAAAACGCTGCGCCGAAAGCTCCATATCCAACTCGGCCCGATTCCATAGAACCAGTTTCTGTGCCGCAATCCCGTATCATGGAAGTAGACTACATCCAGCTCTCTTCGTTCAATAACACACCCATGTCACCCAGTAAGTCTGCCAACATGCTATCGGCCCACGAATCAGCCCACGAATCAGCCGCCCATTCAGCCAACACTGGCTCACCGCTGTCTCCATCTATATCGTCACTGTCGACGATGTCCCATTCGAATTCTACAGTGACGTCTACGTCACCAACGTCATCGTCGTCCACACCAACAGCCGGATCGCTCAAACTGTTGGCCCCCACCAAAAAGTCCGAGTTGAAGGTTTTGGCCGACGGAAAGGTGATGAAGGTTCAGAAAACAAGACAAAGAAAGATATTGAGTTGTATATACTGCCACTCCAAGAAGATAAAGTGCTCAAGAATACAGCCAGTCTGTAATAACTGCGAAAAATTGGGGATGGAATGCAAATATTTCATCAACGAAAGGGTCAGTAGAGGTGGTAAGAAGTCGGCCAGGTTAACGGAAAAGGAGAAGGAATCCAGAGGCTTAGCTGCCAAGGAGAAGAACTACACCCTTAGCAAGAAGTCGAAAAGCAGAAGTAGCAGCATTGTCAAGCTTCTGGAAGATGAGAATCGAAATTCGTTCAGTTCGACAGAATCCGTTATGGACCACCACTTGAAAGAGGAGGAGGATGATATGGACGATAATGACGCAATGGAAGATGACGACGAAGTCTCGTCTCCACAAAACTCGAATCATGCCAGCGAACACAATGCTCCATTACAGTCCCATCCGATGCTTTCTATGGGATCAGTGGCCAGTAATCACGCTGTTTCCACCGATAGTAATAACGATGCGGAACCCTATACCAAAGTTTCGACACCAAACCCAATCATCCCTGAGCTTTCTCTCAACTACTTGAACTTGAACTTCAACCTCCAAAACAACCCTGCATCGAACAGTACTAACGACGCTAATGAAAATGACCCCAATAATGACAATATAAACCGGATGCATAACAACATTCCTAACAATACTACTTCCTTAAACAATATGCCAATGATTTCGAATAGTGTCTTACAGACTCCTATCACGAACAGTGGCTCCAACAATATCACCAACAATTACTTCAACACCAACTTCTCAACTCAACAACCAAATATGGCAAGCAACTTGGGTAATAATGGACACAACACTGGAAACACTGGTTCTGGAAACCAGGAGGACCAGTATTCGTTCAACTTGAGCTCTTTTACTTTTGCTCATCAGGAGGGGTTATTAGCTTCGAACTTACCCTCGAATGTAAACTCTCCCATGACTCAAGCCAATATGCCACCATCGTTATCGCAAACAAACAGTACAACCAATATCAATTCTTTCTTCATCAGAAACATCAATAATGTTGATGAGCCTGCTCCGAGAGGCGAGACCCCTAGTAATGCTCCAAAACCATCTAAAGTAAAAAGTCAACCGAACAACCCAGGGTTGCACAACTCCTTGAATGCTTATTCTTCCAACCCTGCAACGACAATTAATTATCTTTATGGTACTAATACGTACTATGACAACGATCATCTTTTGGATGACTTGTTGAATCATTTGCCTAGCGGCAAGGAACGTTCTTTTGAATTAATTGATAGATACATCAACTCTGTACATCTTTTGTTACCTATTGTTGTCAATCTCAGCGATTTTTTGAAGGAACATGAGCGCTACTGGAATCTTCAAACGGAGGGTGCTCCTGCTAACAATGGCACCAATGTGAATAAGGCTAGTCCAGAAAGCACAAGCTCGACTCATTCGGGAGGTTCTAATAATGGGGAAGCAGAGTTCAACTACTTACAGTTTTATACCTTGTATTTCCCGATTTTGTATGCTTCAACCATTTCTGAGTTTGAGGAGTATGATAACCTACTCTTAAACCAAGACATTAATCGCTATTTGAAAGCCTTCAATAAGATTTGTCAGTACTACAACTACCCACATGGTATCAAGACTATTCCCTTATTACTAGGAAATGTGATTATTCAGTCCACATCGCCAAACCCATCTACTATGGAGATGTCCCAGATAATCAGATACGCAAAGTTCTTGCAAATGCACAAGGATCCTTTAATAAGCTTGCGAATTAATGATTGGGAGGTTATTAAATTCAGAAGATTGCTCTGGTGGGTCATATTTGGATTGGATGCTTTGACTTCTCATAATTTCTGCTTACCCCCAGTGTGTAAATTCGAGGATTTCAACGTCTTGATGCCAGAAGAGGAAGAACCAATTTTTGACAAATTAGGAATAATTAAAGAAAAGAAACTCAATGTGAGTATTCTTTCTATGAATGTCAAATTTAAGTATGACCGCATACTGAGCGAGTTGGTATATCATTTGCATAATGGATTATCCTCAGATATCACTCCAAATCAAATCAATGAGATAAAAGGTATGATTATTGACTACTTTAAGTATATTCATAAATCAATTTTCAGAATGAACCAATTCTACAAATTGAATCCTCCTACTACTGTTCAAGAAATGAATTTGATCAATTTCATCAAGAACCACTCATGGAGTTTCGTAGATAGAGCTCTTATGTTATTACATAAGAAGATCTTGTTTGGAGACAACACGTCAAATGACTATGGCTCCGACGATGGAAAGTCTGGCAAATCAAAGGGCAAAGGAGAGGCTGAATTAGAGAATTTAACGAAGACTAGAGGCGGAATCCTTTCTTTGAGCCAATACGAAGACACTTTTGGAAGAATTCAGGAAGCAAATATTATCAAGAACTTCAACAATTCTTCTATTTCTTTGTTAAGATTCAATCAATTTGAGAAATTCTCATATGAGAATATGCACAATAACTTGATTCCTTCAATTTTGCATAATTTGAATGATTTCTTGAAGTACAACGACTTCATTAAATTTGGAAAGTACAATTGGTACATTAAGAGGACAATTCCGCTTGATTCTATTATCTTAATGTTTATTATAATTACAGTGAAGTTGAAATACGAATTCATGACATTGAATGAGCTTTGCATATACGTGAAGTTGATTAACAAAGCATTATTCATATTGAACAGAAAGTGGTTCAAGAATGAAAAATATAAGAGAATGTTATCTTTAACAAATTTGACTTGGGAATTTCTTTTGAAGAGATACAATATCGTGGAGTTGATTAATCAATATAACGACTCAACTCTCAGTGGTGGATCTAGTGGTGGCCGCATCGAGTTCTTTGACTATCAGGTTACAGGGTACATGAATATGAATGATCTCTTTAATGTTATGGATGTCCCTCAACCTATTTTCAACGATTCAGAATTCTTAGAGGCTGCAGAAGAAGAGCAGAAAAAGCAAGAGAAACAGCAACAGCAGCAACAGAATCAATTGCTTCATCCTCATTCTAATCATCGTCACCAACACCGTGGAAGCCACGATACAAATAGAGCTTCTACGATTACTCCAACTCACAACGGGATTAACAATGGTCACAGTGGCCATGCTTCCGGGCATAGCAGTCATACGAATAATACCAACAGCAACAATTACAATTCGAACAATAATAATAGAGAACGGATGGACATGCTCTCAAATTCCTTAATTCATACTTCGACTTTGGATCGAAGTCATAGCCATGCAAACAACAAGTTGTCAATTGTTGACAATAACTTGAGTGCTGACACGAAGACTGAATTGATACAATTAAACGAGAAGATTTATTATGATTTAAGGAACAACTTTGTTGATATTAACGATTATTGTGCATTCTACTCCAGTTTGGAGAACATTCTTCATGAATTAATGGATTACATACACAAGGCATAGTCAAAGTTTTGTATCCCTATTTAAGAATTTGGCCCCAAAAAGCATTTATTCAAATACCTATTTATCCATTTTTGTTTCAGTTCTTCTTCATTGGTTGTAATTTTAATTTGTATAAGGAAATAAATGTATTTTTAAAATATTTAACAATGACATATCTAAGACTCCACATTATTTCCAAAAGGTTAATTTACATTTTGACAGCAAAACCAAGACTTGGTCCACCCTCCCAATTAATTTCAGTTTGAAGTTTTTAAAAATAATATTTTATGGCAAGGCTTTTAGATCCACTGAAGTTATTGGCATTTGCGGGCTTTACGAGAAGATTATTGTGAGTTGCTTATCTCCTTTACAGCTCTCGGCACAAGTTACACAAATGCAGGCAAGCATATATATTGAACGAGATACAAAAATAATTATTGATCTACGAGGAGATTAGCCCGAATTGAAATTTCTGAACCAATGCCTTGATCGCCTCGCTTGTAGGGAATAAACTTCAACTCCCTGAATAGAAGTCTCATTATTTTGAGGCACATTGATGTTACTTAATTCGAAAAATTAAATGGGTAATAACATATTTACTGTTGAATGTATATTATTTATGATGGCTACTACTTCTCCTGAGTGAAAATACTTACAGTCGCCGCTACCTTATATCTTAAAGCAGTAGATACACATAAATCAGTAGATGAATGGTTAAATGCTGGAGGCTATACCTGATTCTGTACACTGGAAACGAAGAGTCCGAAGATTGTAATTTTTTTTTATAGGATCGATCTTTATTACTATCTAGCTATTTCAAAGAGGAGATAGAGAGAGAATAACAAAGACAAGGTGGCAATGATTTGTACAGAGAGAAACCGAAAGGTAAAAACTCTCTGCCAAATACCTTAGGGCATTCAGCTCATCTTAAAGATGAGAGTGGAGGTGATTGTTTAAAATGTGAAGTTGAAATAAGATACCCAGGTGTTGAACTCAGTGTCGGTTAAGCGA